>PVJA010001528.1:11308-124893 GCA_004027025.1 Myocastor coypus
AGAAGAAGAAGAAGAAGAAGAAGAAGAAGAAGAAGAAGAAGAAGAAGAAGAAGAAGAAGAAGAAGAAGAAGAAGAAGAAGAAGAAGAAGAAGAAGAAGAAGAAGAAGAAGAAAGAAGAAAAAGAATATAAAGAGAAAGTGTTTTGAGGAAAACACACCAACTGAAGTCCTGTGGAAGGCTACATTGGAAGATGCTTCAAATTGGGTGGGATGATAAACTGTGTCTCACACTGTTTGGAGGCCAAGAAAAGACAGAGCTGAGTGTTAGCCTAGATGTAGTTCATTTGTAACCTTGGGGAAAAGCAATCAGAGCAAAAATAAAAAGCAACAAGGTAAGCAAGCAACAGAAGATTAGAAAGCTTAGATCAGAAAAGAAAAAGAATTCCTATTTCTGAGAATTACCTAAGTATTAAATCTACTCATTGATTTTTTTTCACCAAATACTCAAATACTATACCTGACCCACTAACACAGCCCTCACACAGGAGCTTGACATTATTTAAGCTAAACATGATGTATGCAAGATTTCACATCTATGAAACTTGTGCTTTGGTATGTTCAGCCTTTAATGTCGCACACATCAGGTTATTTCCAAAAGATCTTATAACAGAATCTTAAGATATCAATGTAATTTCAATGTGCTTTAAAGGATTTTCTCCTAAACACTACGTGAAGAATTATTAGTACATAAATTTTAGAAAAAAACTATTTTATTAAACATTTTACACACAAACTTAAACAATAGTCCTTTTGCTTGCGGTGGTTTTTTTTAGTTTATTTTTATTCTGGTTACTCTGTTGTTTTCTTTACAGTGTTGTTTATGTCATAAGATACAAACATAGGGCACCCTTTGCCCTCCCAACCAGATCGTTGCCATTTTGATTTGCCAATCAAAGCTAAGGTTCTGCCCTGAAAGCTGAGCCAGTCGATCACAGTTCAGACACTTGGGCAGTGTGAACTAATTTTGGTCAACAAGACTGAGATAATGTGAGGAGTGACCGGCAAGGCTCCTGTCCAAGGCCCTTATGGTTAACAACTGCACAAATAGAAACAGGCTAAGTTTGTGAACATAGTTTCAACAAATTATTTGAAGTATGAGTCTACCTCCTATCTATATTTATTATTCTTGTCCTTGGCATAACGAAAGTGAAAAACCATGCTTAGTTGAAGCTTTTCCCATTAAAGGATCAGCGATGCTCTCATCACTCCAGTCCCTGTGTATATAAGCGACCACATGCCTTGTCAAAGACACTACCTAAACAAAATCTCCCAAAATCCCATCCCAGCATGGGGTGTGTATGAGGGGCGAGCCCCCTGGTATTACCTTTCCCTTTCCATCAAATTTTTTGAGATAGGAAGGACTAAATGAAACTCTACCTGGAAATCAGTATACATATATTAAAAACAAATATAGGAAGCAAAAGATTTAGAGGCTTCATAAGTCTCTCCCCTTCCTATGAAATGCTTCTTTGGTGGAAAAGCCCACCCAGGATTTTAGACAATAGGAAGAAAATGTGCATCTAGGAGTCTTTGGTAAAGCTTTTGGATGGCAATGAGAAATGTACTCTACCGTTCTGCTACCTTGCACATCTACACTGGCACTAGGAGACCCATGTATAAAGATATCTATTCAGATTTTATTGTCCTAGGTCGCTAGGCAAGCCTAGGCATGGTCACAGTTGACTACTATCTCACTACTGGTAGCTACAGAAGTGTGCATGTTAATATTGTATTATTTGGTGGCTGCCAATAAAGCAACTTCTTAGTTTCTCAGTTTCTGTGCCCAGAATGGCAGCAGTTGGCTGACTCAGAGTAAAACTTCAGGCTTATAGAATACCTGGCCATATAACTCAGTGGAATAAGGGGCCTGCTTAGGCAGAGCACAGAGACCAGGGTTTGATTCCCGGCATGCCATGCTGGTTGCGACCCTAGGGCGAGCTCAGATGGTGATTGAAATTGGCCATGTTGGCACATGCCTATAATCCCAGTGCTTGGGAGGATGAAAATAGGAGAATCACTATGAGTATGATATATGTAGTGAGACCCGGTAGGCCTTGTACTAAAATACATTTTTTTTTAAAAAAGAATATCCATCATAAGAATTTTGAGCCTTGGGGACAGGGAGATAGCTCAGTAGAATAAGTGATTGCCTGGCAAACACAGGGTCCTGAGTTCAATCCCTTGTACTGAAAAAAAAAAAAAAAGAAATAAAAGAAAAATGAGAATTTACGATTCAATTGTTAAGCACTCAATTATGAAAAGAAAAGAACAGCTACTTTTTTTTTTTTTTTTGTCTTTTTTTTTTTAAGACAGGGTCTCACTATGCAGTTGAGGCTGGTCCTGAGCTCACTTTCGTAGCCCAGGCTGGTCTCGAACTCGCATCAATCCTCCTGCCTCAGCCTCCCGAGTGCTGGGATTACAGGCGTGCGTCACCACGCCCGGCAAGAACAGCTACTTAATGCCAAACTCAATGAAATAGAATAGCAAATTAAATAAAAGATTTTCTTTTTCCCAGTCTTGTTTTCTTATTTATTTATTTATGTATTTATTTATTTGTTTATTTGTTTATTTATTGTATTTTAGAGAAGGGTCTCCAGGATGTTCAGGGTCTCACCACTAGATTGGACTCATAGTGATCGACTTGTTTACAACCTACCAAGAGCTGGGATTACAGGTGTGACACCATGCTCAGTCTCAATTGCCCTCTCAGTGCACCCAGGGGTGTGTGGCCAGTTAGGCAGGCCCAGGGAATCTCCTGGCCCCTCCACCTGCTTGCAGGCACTTTATTTTTTTTTATTTTAATTTTTTTTCCTTGTTTAAGAACTTTTGTTTATTTATTTATTTATTTTTATGGCTGGCTCAGCCTGCCCTCAGGGCAGGGCTGGTTCAGCATGTGGTGCCAGGGATTGAACCACTGTCCCTGCAGCGGCCCAAGCTTTCCTAAGCAGGCGCTTTAGACCACTGAGCCATCCTGCCGGGCCCCTTGCAGGTACTTTAATCTTTCTAGTCTCACTTTCTTCTGATAGCACCTTGGAATTTACATTACAGGTATTCTATTCTACACATAGTAGTAGTAGTAGCATGTGTGTATTTGTAGGTATAGACATACACATTTACATTTGCTTTCAAGAATGGAATTATGATATGCTATGATGCAAACCTGTTATTTTGCTTAAAATTTCCATAAAGTCTCCATGTGTAGTTCAACAGAGATAGATAAAGTTTTTAAAAAATTTTTACAATTTTAATAATTTTATGTTAAAGAAAAACAATCAACAACAAATGCCAGAGGGAATGTTGGGCAAAGGAACCCGTTGCCACTGTTGGTTGGAGTAGAGACCGGGATTAGAAGTGCTACCTGATGCAGCTATTCTCGTTCTGAGTATCTTTCGAGAACAAATAAGCATATCATACTGTAGCAATGCATGTGCACCCATGTTTGTAGCAGCACCATTTCTAATAGATCGATCCTGGAAACAAGCCACACGCCCATCAACCAAGAAATGGATAAAAACCTTTTTTTTTTCTCTATAGAGCCATACAACGTACAAATGCAAATAGAGCTAGAGAAGCACATAGATCGTGGCTTCTTGACAGAATAAACTCTTCTGTCCTGGATGAGAGAAAGGATTTGGAAGTTCTAATTTTTCCCCACACAGACTCTTGAGCAGTCATCCTGTCTTATCTTCTGCCCTGACTTTGCTTTGGAATCCATGGATGCCTTGGATCCCCTCCAGTGCCTCCAGCTCCTTCTGAAGCCTTTGCACATCTCAGCAGCAGGCACAGTCTGGGTCTTAGCTTTCACTCCAGTGGGCATATAGGTATCTGGGTCCTTCTCCCCACGAGTCAATTCTCACTCTTCTGAATTCCTACTTCAACTTTTTTTTCTCTATCATTGCTTTCCTCTCTAATATTTTCTTTGTTTCTGAAGTTGTACTTTTGTATTATTGATGTTTTGGTTTTCTTTCCTCTCGTGTTCGTGGATATTCAGGAGAGAAAAATCGCTAAACATAAATATTCAGACATTCATATTTCATTTGAAATCTATAATAGCTGCAATAATCTTTTTAAAAATATCAAGATATGTATTAAATTTATACACATTCTAAGTCTTTGGCTAGGGAGTTGCTTCCATGTTTTTGGGGGTTTGTATTGATTATTCAAATTGTGTTTAAGTCTTTTTTTTTTTTTTTTTTCAGAATCAGGGATTGAACTCAGGACCTTGCGCTTGCCAGGGAAGTACTTATTCTATTGAGCTATCTCCCCAGTCCCTCATTATGCAGTTCAGGCTGGCCCTGAGCTCACTTTTATAGACCAAGCTGGGCTCAAATTCGCACTGATCCTCCTGCTTCAGCTTCCCAAGTGCTGGGATTACAGGTGTGTGCTGCCACACCTGGCTAAGTCTTCTTCAAGTAAACTTTATGAAACCATATTATATGAGATAAAATACTTTCTCGTATATAATAACAGCTTCTTATAGCTTGATGAAATTATATTTTATTTATTTAGTATATGGTTTATAGAGTCTCACTACACAGATAAAACTTACAGTGATCCTCTCATTTTCAGCCTTCCAAGCTTTGGTATTATAGACAAGGGTCACCATGCCCGATCTCAGTCACCATCTCAGCATGCCCACGTGTTGGGCCAGCATTGCATGCCGGGGATTGAACTCCGGTCCCTGCATCTGCCTAGGTAGGCAATTTAATCCACTGAGCTATGTGGCTGACCTGATGAAATTACTAATTATGCTTAAAAACAAAAAAATTAAGTAGCATTGTTATATGAAATTTTCATAAATCAGATTATTTTTCTTCTAACCAATGTAATAAAAAATTTTCTTTTAGATATTCATGCTTCTTGCTGTGTGTGTGTGTGTGTCTATGCGGGCACACATGCATGCATGCGCATAGGCACAGTGAGCATGTGTGTCTGCTGCATATCTGTCTGAATGTGTGTACACATGCACATATGTATATGTGTATGCACATTTCCGTGAGTGTGTGAATGCAGGAACATGTGTGTTTGTGGCACAAATAGAGAATAGCTCTGCTTGTGACTCTAACACCAAGGCCCATGAAATTCTCCCATACTGCTATTTCTCTCAGTATAAAACTGGAATTGCCATTTCATTTTCTAGGTATCAAAATGTATCCTATTACAAAACACTTGGAAATAGCTCTATTAGACATAAAATAAACTGCTGTTGTAAAGCTGGGATTAATGAAACATTAGAAGCAAAGGTGTTTTCTCTCATGAGGCTTGTGTTCCACTCAGGAAGGATTATTGGGTCTGGATTTGTTCTTGCTTCCTGGAATTATACTGCTTTTTCCATCCAAGAACCCAGCCCCCAGTTAAAGAATTATGTTGATTAGCTACCAAGTGGTTGCCTTCATTTTTTTTTACCCAGAGTCTAGTGGCAAAACTAAGGGAGAAAAAAGTTGGAAGGCAGCTCATCTTTACTACTAAGGCCCTCCAGAGAGATCAGTACGAAAATTAAATAAAAGCAAAAAAATTAAACATCTCTTAACTTCTTGCTCTGCAATGCTAGGAATGTCGCATAACTGTGCAGCTATCTAGCATGAATTCAAAGATGTAAATGAAACACATCTTTCAAGCTCATATCATAAGGCTTTAGATAACAAATACGCTGAAGTAAAGAAACACTTACTTCATTCAACAGTTAAGTGAGCGGCTATCTGGGCCTCATTATATCTGTGATTTACAAGGGCTCTGCAGGCCTGTGTTGCTCACGTCAGAGACCACCAATATAAAATGCAGCAAATGGGATTTTTATCTTTCAGCACGCCTCAGAATTGTTGCACAAGATATACTTCTCAGCCTGCATATAATCAATCTAATGTAAACCATTATCTCCGCACAAAGACAAAACCAAAAGCTTCTATGCTCAGGATCATACTTAAACATGCCTGACACGCCAGCTTCCAGGACTCTTTGAAACTCCTGGGCCATGCAAGATGTCCCATGCTGAGACAAGGCAGGGCTGCAAGTGAGACTAAAAAGGACACTATCTCATGAGGAGTTTGTTGACAGGGTAGGGAGTGAACATTTCACTAGAAATCAAAGGGTTATTTGTTCCCAGGCCTCCAAATTAGTAAAATACTGGCATAGCAATGGCATGGTTGTTCTTAAAAGTTGCAGTCAACGTCAATAGCTTTTGTTTCTTAAAAAGATAGATGTTGTATCAAAAAAAAAAAAAAATAAAAGATACACATGAAGGCCTTATATTGCCTTCATTTGGAGGACCTAAAACCATAGTAGAAACAGTATTTCTCCAGAAAATTTCAGACTACTGGACAACTTAAACATCTTTTCAACTTAGCATATTTCTATGTCATTTTACTTTTTAAAATCTTTTTTTTTTTTAGCTACCATTTTAGAAGTGACTGTTTCACGCAGTTGTTATCTTGTAATTTTGAGCTCTCTCTGCTCCCTGGAATCACTGTTTGCTTTCTCCTAAGTGAAGGAGCTTTGATGTTCACCGGGCTTGAAGTCTTGCCTTTCTTCTGCACTCACTTTGCAGTTGATGAATAAACTTTGTGACCTCAACAATAAGACCTGGGTGGCAACATAGCTTAGTAGACTAAGCACCTGCCTAGGCAAGCCCAGGGACCAGGGCTTGATCCACGACACCACATGCTGTACTGGTCCCTCCCATGGGTGCATTGAGCAGGCCACCAAGACTGGTGTGGTGGTGCACGCAGCTAATCCTATCACTAGGGATGAAAAGCAAAACAGTGAGACCTAAAGTTCTAGGAAGGTTCACCCGAGCCAGACCACATATTAGGTACTCCATCAGGCAATATGCTTGTCTGTAAAGAGGACTTTTGTGCTACAGGTACCTTCTGAAGACACAAGAACACAGAAAGATGTGTAAATAACCGTTAAAAAGTTACTAACGTGTTTGTGGTGCTCGACATCTGCAGGACACATGACTGTGAAAACCAACTTAGCTTACTTAACAATTAAAATGTAAAAAGACGGAGCACTTCCCCAGTTTCTCTGTTTCAAATGTAGCATCAGGCTTAGTACTGAGAGTATAAACAGCAAGCAAAGGATTATTTTAAAGACAGAAAAGAGAGTAAAAAATCTTACAAATGTCAGAAACATTAAACAGAGCTCCAGTAAAATAGAGATAATCAAACTGTCCACACAAAGCAGCATTTTTCAGCATTTGATAAAGCCACAATTTTCAAATAGCCTTCATTGCGTCAGGTACATTGTTTCCATAAAAAGGTGAACAAATTTCACAGCCTGGACGAGACCTCTTTGGTGTTTGTCTTTTACAGCTTTGGAGTCTTCTTTAAACTCTTGGGGGGTAGGGGGGGGATAAAAAAAGTCACATTTATTCCCAGTAATTAAATTGATTCTTGATGGCTTTTATTTTGGGAAATTGCACGCTGCCATTGTAGAGAACTCCCTGCATCATTTTCACCATAAAGCTCTTCGTCATTTCCTGTCCTGTGGTGGAGCTCTACTTTTTTTTTTTTTTTCTCATGAAGCTAGCTGTGTAATAGAGAGGATGGAGAGGTGGTGATTTCCTTCTTTTAAAGCCATCTCTCAGAAAGGCAGCTGCCAAACTCATTCAGCTGCTTTCCACACACGGGCCTTCTTTTCCTTCACCTTGTTGCCATCAAAAGATATCCTAGAGACTTCATGTATTGGGTATAATGAAAGTCAGGACTTCAACATAATTTCCACCCATGAAAATACAATTATGCAGTAAGGCAAGGCATATTGAGTTCAGCAAATATGTAGATAAAAGGCTAATAGAAATTCTTCCCTTTTCTATGCTGTTATAGGTATCAGCAATATCAGTGTTTGCTGGAAAACTCCTGGCTGTTATGTTCACTGGAACCACAGCTTGTTTGTGATAATTAAAACTCAATTTTGAGTTGCTGGGATCTCAGAGTATATAGTGCTACAGAACTCAGAACAAGCACTGATTTCTTTGTTTATTTTTAAAGAGAAAAGAAAATAACAGTCACAGAGTTTCAGAACAGGCTGGTAGGAGAGTTACAATAAATAATACATTGGACATTATCATCATACCATTTATGTAAGATATAAGCATGATATATAAACAATATTGGAACAAACCTTTGTTTTCACTATACTAAGAGAATGTAGCTGTATGAATATCTTGTGAAATATATACATATATATTCACTAATTTCTGTTCATACAAGTGGTCAGTCACTGAGAATGTCTGTTCCCCATTGGCTGCTGAGACATGGTGACCAGACCATTGCAAAGGAGTAAGCAACATCAAACTGAGGCAAAGTGCAAGGAGCTTCTATCCTAGGAGTGGAATTTGCAAACATTTCTGCAGTGCTCAGTCTGTCTCTCATATTTCTGAGGTCTTGGCAGGACTACAAATGGAGGGCTGTTGAAATATATAAAATACACCATGTTAAGTTAACAAACCAACTCAAAATATGTTCTATCCTTCTGTCTTGACAAGCACGTCTTCATGATGACATGGAAAGCCAAGTTCAAACTTAGAATTCTTCAGCTTCATGGTTTTAGTTTGTACTCTAATCCTAAAGACAGATTTGAGGAAGTGGCTTTATATGGGCAAGGGTGGATTGGGTCACAGCATTTTGGCACAAGAGGCAAAAAAAAAAAAAAAAGAGAGGGAAACCCCAGGAGAACGTGTCTTTTTTAACCTTTTCAAATGCTAATTTCAAATGCTAACTCAGAATAAAATGCTAGGCATGAAAAGATCTCTACACATCTTTTTTTGCGGAGATGTCTTCTGGACAATGCTTTACCTTGAGCCTACCCAGTATGCTTCATTTATTTATTTATTTATTCATTTATTTATTTATTCATTTATTTATTTATTTTTACCAATTCAGATCCGAGCTTTCTTTCTGCCCATCTCTCCCCTGTTGCCCTCTGGATAACTGGCTCCAGACAAGTTGGACAGTCGTCTTCCTCTGCACAAAGCTCATACTGTGCTTTCTGTTGCCCCCTTTGCTGCGTGGTGGGGGCTTTTCCCCATTCCCTGCTCTCTTTCAGGTCTTCCAAACTTTCCCACTTGTGTTCCTGCTTTCCTTGTAGGTAGAAGAGCTCCATCCTCCTTCTGGTTTTCCTTGTCATCCCAGAATTGATTTCTATTTCTAGATTGCCTAACCTGTTCGCATTTCTCTCCTGCTCTGTCCTGCTTATCTTCCTTTGTGCTTACTTCTACTTATTTTCTAGTTGAGAAAATTCAAAAGTACAACACTGTGGACAATCAAAATTTTTTTGTTTTCTTGTCTTTGTTGCTATGGTATAATTAAAACTGGATGCCAATGCCTACGAGATGTGGAAAGGAGATCTATGAGTGGCCAGTAATGGAAAAGATTCCATGGACAAGTTGAACATACACTTGACCTTGGAGCATGGAAAGTGACCCATATTGACACTCGTAGCTGAGATTGACTGAAAACATATTAGCACTGTATGATATCTGATGTCCTTTCATTTTCATAATATTTCTCTATGGTACTTTTTTCATTTATTTTGGTTATATGAAACAGTGAACTTTGCTTTGCCATACTTATACGTATATATTCTTTAGTTATTTTCCCCTTTCCCTTCTTCCCTTTGAGTCCCTTCTTTTCTAATCATCTCTCTTCTGATCTTGTGTGGTCTCTTTTGTCATTTTAATATCTTTATATTGTGCTATGACAGAAACCGCAATATGTGGCTTTCTGAGTCTGGCTTTTTTAGTTTAACGTGATGAGCTCGTTTCGTTCATTTTCCTGCAAATAGCTGGAGTCCATTCTTGACAGTGGGATGGCACCATATCACGGATACAAGATGTGCTTTCTTTATCCATTCATCTGTTGATGAGCTCCTAGGCTGCTTCTATGGCTTAGCCTTTACCAATTGCAGTGCTGAAAACAAGATATAACTGTTTTTATTCCCCTTTAACTGTGGAGGAATCTGGGCTGGCCAAATAGCTCAGCACATTAAAGCACCTGCAAGCAGGCGCAGAGCCAGGGGTTCAATCCCTGGGCCTGTGGATCCAGACCTGTCCCCAGGGTGAGCTGAGATGGTAATTGAGACTGGGTGTGGTGGTGCACGCCTACAATCCCATCTCTTGGGAGGCTGTAAACAGGAGGATCACTATGAGTCCAGTCTAGTAATGAGGCCCTGAAAAACCTGTAGATCCTTCCCTGAAATACAAACAAACAAACAAAAATAAGTATGGAGGAAACAAGTTTCAGCTTTAAACATTTACTAGTGCAATATCGGGAAGAAAGATAGAACTGGAACTACTATTCTGTGCTACTTTCAGAAGTAAATTTTGGGCTGAGGCTAGCAAGCACAAGGACCCCTGTTTGATCCCAAGTACTGTATGCTGTGCCTGCCCCAGTGCCATGCCAGCCGGGTGGTGGCTCACGCCTATAATCCCAGCACCAGGAGCCTGAGACAGGAGGACCACTGCAAGTGTGAACTGGGTAGAAAGACCCTGCACCAAAAAACAAATAAGCAAATAAATAAACAAACAAATAAATAAATTCAAGAGAACAGAAACAGTTTTAGTAATAAATAAAGTGACCAAGTAACGTCTGATGGCAAGGCAAGCGGAAGTGAGGCATTTCAGTCTAAGACAGCACTAGGTTAGGAGACTGGCTTTCAAGTCACAGAAAGTTTGCAGCAGGAAGATCAGGGAGAAATTTTATAAAAGCGGATAAAATGTGGATGGCTAACTGAAAACAAGTGTTAGTATAAGGTTATACACTGAAAACAATACCATATATATATATATATATATATATATATATATATAACCAGGCATTGAACTCAGGATCTCGTGCTTGCCAGGGAAGCACTTATTCCACTGAACTGTCTCCCCAGTCCTGAAAAAAAATTGATAACAAAAACCCATCAGATATATGATCAGCAATGAAACATTCTCGTTCCTGTGAGGCCGAGGAGTCACTCATCTCTCCGGTGTACATTTGGGATCTACCAAATCAGTTGTTTAAATTTCCTTTAAAAATGCCCTGGAAAAATTTGTTGTGGCATTAATTGCTGGGTGTGTAAATGCTGAAGATGCCATGGAATGTTTCCCTGGAATTCTGGAAGTGTCTTTAAAAGAAATAGATACACTGCCTACAAATGGGAAGGAAACTTCAGGTTGCAGGCAGCATTTTATGGACACAAAGAGAGAGAAGCACAGTTCTGGCCTTTTCCCAAGTTTGCCCTGCGGCATCTTGCTACTGGGCCTCTGGTTACTTCTGTCACTGCATTCTACATTTCTAACAGATTACCTAACACGTGTGTGAACATTAAAAACTTGAAAAAGTAAGCTCTGCTGTGCGTTACCTCCCAGTCAGTCATCCATCACCAGGGTAGTTGTGCCTCACGGTGTCACCTCCTTCAGATACTAGAATATGGCGTGGAACTTGGGGGAGAAGCAGATAGCAAGGTTTTCAAATAATGTGTCAGTCGATAGCATACCTTATACTATTTGGTAATTTGGTATGTCAACCCTTTTAAAGGTCTAAATTTAGAGGAGGAGTGTGATACAATTACCCCCTAAAAGGAAATAAATATTGACTTTGACTTAGCTCGAAAAGACAGCTGTAACATAAAACAATTCATTTTGGTCTGCATTACTATTCGCTCTTAATTTGGAATCAAAATCATGTAAAATATTATAAGAGGAAATATATCCATCCAGAATATTAGGGCCTGCTTTGGCAAGTGCAGGGACTGGAGTTTGATCCCCGGTCTTGAATGCTTCACAGGTTTCCCCTCCTCCAGGGTGTGCTGAGCAGGAGACCAAGCCTGGGCATGGTGGTACACTCCTGTAATCTCAGCTCTGGGGAGGATCACTATGAATCTGAACTGCATAGCGAGCCTTGCACTAAGTACATAAATGGAAAAAAAAAATATGAGGGCTAATGAGGACATAGTACAACATGATTAATGAGTCAAAAGAGGGGAAAAAAATCTCTGAGGAAAATCCTGGAAAGGTAAAACAGATATGCTTTAACTCCATCCATATCAATGACAAGCAACACTTGCTGTGGGCCAAGAGCTGATTTACATGCTTTATAGACTATGTTTTAATCTTCGCAGCTATTCTTTATTATGTCCTTTTCTAAATAAGTAGAAGGAAGGATGGCATCATTGAGGGGCTTATCTACACTCCAGCCACTGGCAAGAGATGGAGATGGGGATAAACTTACAAAGTGCATCACCCTCAGCTCCACACAGCACTGTAGAAATCAGTTTTCTTAAAAGAAGCACTGCTGTTGTCCTGGGCTGCTGAAGTGGTATCACGTATCCCATGCTGGGGCTGCCAGACGAAATCTGAATAGCCCTCTTCTGGGGCTGGGCCTAATGTTTCAGATCAGGGCAAGGAGTCCCAAGCAGCCAACCTCTTTGCTCCCAAAAGAGGCTCACAGGAGACATGGAGAGTATTGCTGTTGATCTCCAGAGCTCTCAAAAGCTGTGTGCGCCGTTTCCACGATGCTGAGGCAACTCAGCATGCCAAGAGCCGTAAGATGATCTCGCCAGATCCACGCTCTTCAAAAAGTGGTGGTTTAACAAACTTGGAATCATAGATGGAAGCTTCTAGTGCAAAGAGCAAATCCAGTCTTCTGCCTTGTTAGAAGTTTCCTCGTTTGAATCATGCATGCCAGAGCCACATCTCTCCCATCAAGTAGATATAATTTATATAATTTTTCTCTAAATTAATTTTTCTCTTCCCTTAGAAGTCTTTGCATATTGTAAGGATGGAAACTGGGCATGCAGTCACTGACCCATATTCGAGTTCCTTTATGTTTAAAACTATGTTTTCTCTGAGCACACTTGTGAAGAAAATTAATATACAAAGGCCCCATCCCACCTTCCACTTCTTATTTTTTCCTATGCGTATGTTAAAGTTAAGGCAGTAAGACAACAAAACAAACTCCCAGGAAGTTTTCTTGAGCCTTCCACTGAGGCATACAGATTTTAATTTTCACCCTACTTTGCTGTCTCTGACACGCCAGGAAACTCTCTAGACATCACTTTGTCTATCTTTAAAATGGAGCTGTTGGGAGCAATTTTTAAGAAAATGTGTCACAAGACTGGAAGCTCAAGCAGCCATGCACCCTTCATTATCACAGAAAAGCTAGGTGTCAGCTTGCATTTAGACATCAGCACTGCCAGCTCCAATCTATGGGTCTTGTTTCTTAAGTAAGGCACTGTCTTGGGGAAAACGGATTACTAGTAGGCCACCTAACAGTGCCTCAACACACATTTCTTTCTTTCTGCATCTTTTTTCACTTTGTTCTTCACAAGTGCCACTCCCGAGTGATGAGTAGGTAACTTATGACCTATGAAAGAGCAGACTCCCTATTTCTCTCACCACCACATTTCTCTGGGGGAGTTGTAGAAAAGAAAACATGTTTTCAGGGAGAACAATTAATATGAAGACGCAGTCATTGTTTCAATCACCTGTACCTCCATCAACTTCTACAAGGCCAGAGTTCAATTAATTGATGACACCCTGGAGACACACAAAGCACTTAACAAGTCTCTAAAGTTGGTGGAAAAACAAGCTGCAAGATCCTGTCTCTCATAAATTTCCATTTCAAGGTTCTATCTACTAATTTATTCTTCTATGCCGAACACCCCTCTGTTCATAAATACTTTGCTAGAAGAAAGCATAAAAGTTAAATGTTGAAAGCATGAATCATAATACTTTCTTTCATGAATGACCACCAGAAGTTTCTTTTTGTTGTTGTGGTTTGATTTTTTTGGTTGGCTTGATTTTGGCTTTTTTGTGGGTTGTTGAAATTGTTGTTGTTTTGGCTTTTTTTGAGACAGTCTTACTATGTAGTCTAGGATGGCCTTGAACTCACTATGTAGCCCAGGCTGGCCTCAAACTCAGTGATCATCCTACTTCAGCCTCCCAAGTGCTGGAATTACAAGCATGTATCACCATGCCCAGCTTCCATTTTGTTTTAAATAATACATCATAATCTACATTTCAGAAGAAGCATGTCTTACCTTGGAAGTTTCACAAAACAGCACTCTTCTTGCTGGCATGCATTTGAGTACGTTTTTCAGAAGAGAAGAGAATTTTTTGTTCATAAAAGTAGTTTATTGCTAGGCCAGACCATTTATAATAGCCCCAGGTATTAAAGAGAGAAAGTAGTCCAGAGAAGATGTAAGAGGACAGTAGTGACACTGTGCAGAGGTTATTTTTGTCACTTGGAATGAAAACAGAATAGGCCCATGCTGTCCTTTGGCCCTTGACTTAGAAATCTAACCCAATGCACCTTGGTTAGGACCTTTGCAGGTCTCTCTGTAAACATCTAAAAGTATTTGGAGATGTACTAGGTCAAACTACAATAATGAAACACCCTAAGTGAGGGCTGCGGAGATAGTTCAGTAGAACAATTGCCTGCTTGGCAAATACAAGGTCCTGAGTTCAATCTCTGGTACTGAAAAAAAAAAAAAAAAAAAGGCAAGAAGAACAAAAACAAAAGACAAAAAAACCGCCATGAACCAAGTAGCTCAAACAACAGAAATTTATTTCCAACGGTTCTGGATGCAAGAATATCCAAGACCAAGATGCCAATCAATTATGTTCCCTGGTGAGGTTCCTGGTCTGGTTCCAGGTAGCTGCCTTCTCGGTGTGTGTACTCACATAGCATCAGGGGTGATGAACTTTAGGCTTTTCTAGTTTCAGTGAGGGCATTAACACTATCATGAGCTCTCACCCCCGTGATGAGCTCCTCTAAACCTGAAACTTCCTGAGTGCCCTACGTGCTGAGAAAAATACATTAGGCGCTGGGGATAGGGCTTTACCATGAATTTTGAGGAAGTACATAAACACTCCATCTATAACAGGGGACTACGTTGCTCACAGGGTAGAAAAGAAAAAAGGATGGCTGTCCTACCTTAGTAGTGAGAAAATTCACAAATGATTATGTGAAAAGAAAGGAACCAACTCAGTGCTTACGGTTTAGGGATAAGTTCGAATTTTTTCTTCTTGTCCACTAAGCTGCTCAATATCTTTAGGCAATAGTTTTCCTTAAAATTCGCCAGAGTAATTCAGGCATTTCATGGGCTAATCTCCATCTCTGTACTTAAGGGGAAGATGGAAAATTCTGTACACTTTTTAAGCATCCAACCTAAAGCATAGCCTTCAACCTGGTGATTTTCTGACAATACTTTGTTTATTGCCTCACCTGATGTTTGTGGTATAGCCCTCGCCTATGATATTAGCCTCTCAAGAGTAGCGTTACTGCCTTTTTAAATTCTAGACTTAATCAAGAGTTCAGAACCATAAAAGTGGCTTATCATTTTATTTTATTTTTTATTTATTTTTTTAAAGAATTTTTTTATTTTTTATTTTTTTTCTTGTTTCAGAACTTTTGCTTGTTTATTAATTTATTTTTATGGACGGTTCAGCCTGCCCTGAGAGCAGGGCTGGCACAGCATGTGGTGCTGGGGATCAAACCGAGGTCCCTGCATCCGCCTAAGCTTTCCTAAGCAGGCGCTTTAGACCACTGAGCCATCCTGCCAGGCCCATAGCTTATCATTTTATATGGTAGCTCATCATGGGTCTCCTTATAGGTAGGATATATTTTTTTTTTCAGTTTGTGTTTTAACGTAATAGTTCAGGCCGGACCACTTCATAGAATCATTTGGTCTCTCCTCAGTTTTGAAGCTACACTCTCCTGTAAGCAAAACTGATTTTTCTAGTCTCCAATAAAGTAAACTCAAGTGCAAAGATGTCCAGTGTACTTCAGCTTACAAAGATGTCCATAAATATTTCTATGTCTCATGAAATACAATGCTACACATAGTGTAAACCATTATAATTGAGAATAATTCATTTTGGCCTTTTGTTTGTTTGTTTTAAAACAGGTTCCTGAAAACAACAGAACTAGTATAAGACATTTTTATAAATCAAGGCCATAACTTCACCGATATATGAAGCTGGAAAATCCAGTAAGAGGCCAGCTACGGGTGGGCAGCCAGCCGTACACTGACTTTTTTCATAATACAATGACAACGTCTCAGAGTTCCATCCAGAGAACTCTAGAAAAATCCATCAGAACTGTCTGTCATCTTAAACTAAAATAAAATTTTTTGTCTGATTTTTCTGCTTATTAAAAATTATGCCACTATGTAAGATACATAAATTCCTCTCACATTACTCGAATAAGGCAGTTCTTGAAAGATCATGGCGCTTTTCAGTTTTTCAGTATAACTTATTACCCCATAGTCCTCTGAAACATCAATGAAGTCACGTATTGATACCATTTCAGTCAAGATTATGCCACCAGTTGTCTTAACAACTATTTCTAATATGGTATAGAGTATGAAATAAATTTGCATTGTGTACCTTTTGAATATGAATTCTGATAATTCTGCCTTGTAAACCTACAAAAAGACAAAAATAGATACTGTCCTCTTTGATTCTCCTTTGTGTGTGTGTGTGTGTGTGTGTGTGTGTGTGTGTTCTTCATGTGTTTAAAATCCCTGTGTTTAGTGTTTATTTTGTTCCAAAGATATGTTTCTACACTATACCATTTTTTGGTATGTTATAGTAGTTTGCTGAAATAATGGTGTCCAGTTTGTCCAAACTTCTCTTTGCACACACCATTGAGTGGTCTCCCTTCCTTATTTATGGAATCTGGCTTTGTGACTTGCTTTGGGGCAATAAGACAATATCAAGTTTAATGTGAGCAGAGGCTGGACGAGCACCCATGTGTGGGCTTGCCCTTTCCTGCTGCAATGTGGAACCCTGAGACGTGCCATGCAAGCTTCCTGGACACAAGTGACTCATGGAGCAGAATCAAGCCATCCTAGCTGAAATATGCTGGACCAGTAGCCTTCAAAACATACCCCTCCAATCACTGGCAGCATCCAAGAGCTTGTTACAAATGTAAATACTGGGCCAGGGAGACAGTTCAGTGGAATAAGTACTTGCCTGGCAAGCTTAAAGCTCTGAGTTTGATCCCTGGTACCACCAAAAAAGAAAGAAAGAACAAAAGAAAGAAAGAAAGAAAGAAAGAAAGAAAGAAAGAAAGAAAGAAAGAAAGAAAGAAAGAAAGAAAATTCTCCACAATCCAACTGGGTCTAGTGAGTTAGAAGTTTTGGATATGAGACCCAGAGACATGTTTTAAGGATTTCGCTAGGTTAGAGCCGGGCGTGGTGGCACACGCTTGTAATCCCAGCACTCGGGAGGCTGAGGCAGGAGGATCGGTGAGAGTTCGAGACCAGCCTGAGCTACAAAAGTGAGCTCAAGGCCAGCCTGAACTGCATAGTGAGACCCTGTCTCAAAAAAAAGACAAAAAAAAAAAAAAAAAAAGGATTTCGCTAGGTGATCCTAATACACACTCAACACGAGAATCACTTCTTTAGACCAGTTGGCCTCCCAGTTCCCAAAGACCTGAGCGAGGCCAGCCTAGACCTGAGGTTACCAACAAAACCTGTTTACATATGTGCAAGGCTATTTTCATACTGCACCAGCAGAGTTGAGTGGTTGTAACAGAGTCAGTGTGGTCTAGGGTGTCTAGAAAAAAAAAAAAAAAAGTTAGTCTACTTCTGTGCTACTCCAACTAATTCCAGTTCACTCCTCGCTATCTACGCAGATCAGCTAAGCTGGTCTGGATTTAAAGGACTAGCCCAGTAGACTCATGAAATTATGAGATACGATAAGTGTTGCTTTTAGACAAGTAACACTTGAGTGGAAGCTAACCATGCTCTCCCCCCACATTGTTTGAACAAAGATCACTGATCTGTGGGAGTCTCTGAGAATGACTCCGGTATCCCTAACCTGCATCCCTAACTTGCATGCCCCTCACCCACCATCAAGGCTCCTCAATCGACTGCCGATACACAGCATTTTAAGCTCAATCTGACTTATTTATTTTAAAATTATTACTATTTATAGAAACGTTTAAACATTCATTTGATATGTTTTGCTATCTGCAAAAATCTTCGGGCATCTTGAATTTGGATGAAACATCTTTTTCGTATTAAGATTAATGTATTTCTGTAATTTAATGACTTGATAACTAACACCAGGGTTTTCAGAAATGAATCAAGTTGCTCAAATATAAACTCTTTTTTACAAAATATATTTGGTATGGGATCTCACTATGCAGCTCAGAACCTCGTGTTTCAGCCTTCCCAGCACTGGGATTGCAGGGGTGTGCCAGCACTCCGTGTCTTGGTAGCTGGTTCAGTGCACCCAGGGCACGGCCTGCAGGGCATGTGGCACCACGGATTGAAGTCAGGCCCTCGAGCTTGCCTAGGGAGACATTCAGACTGTTGAGCTATCTCCATGGCTCCTCAAATATAAAATCTTGAAAGAAATATAACTTGTTACTGATTATGTCAGTAACTTTTACATTTTTCTTTTAGTGTTTTATTTATTTGTTTGGTACAGAATGTAGCTGTGCAGCTTGGACTCATAGTAATCCTCCTACCTCAGTCTCCCTAGTGCTTGGATTACAGGCATGCGCCACCATGTCTGGTTCTGGGATCAGCACAGCCTCCGACACCGGGGATGGAACCCAGGTCCTTGTGCTTGCCAGGCAGGTGTTTAGATCATTGAGCTGCTCCTGGTCTCAAAACTTTTTTTTTTTTTTTCTTCATATGCTTGTAGGTTATTTTCCCATTTAAAAATTGTGGAGAGGGCCCGACAGGATGGCTCAGTGGTCTAAAGCGCCTGCAGGTGGCTGCAGGGACCGCGGTTCTATCCCCGGCACCACATGCTGCGCCAGCCCTGAGAGCAGGCTGAGCCGACCATGAAAATAAACAAACAAACAAACAAAAATTCTGAAACAAGAAAAAATAAAACAAAAAAATTGTGAAGATACATTGTTTCTAAAATTCAAGACCTCATCTTCCCTCCCAAATGCAGATACTGTTTGTTTAAATTTCTACTTGGACAAAGTCACGTTGTGCACTTCAAAATATTCTATATATAATTTTAAAGGATCAATACCCAAAGTGTAATCGTTTTTAAATTTTTTTCTTTATCTGTTCATTGGATACAGGGTTTCACTATGCAGCTCAGAGTCATAGTAATCTTCCTGTCTTAGCCTCCATAGCTCAGGGATTACAAATGTGCACCGCTATACTCGTGGTTCTGGGGTCAGCACAGCATGTGGTACCAGGGATTGAATTCTTTATCATCTTCATAGATGTACAATTTAAGAGGAGTTTTAGACTGTGTGGTAGGGGTAAGACTAATTTAAGACACAAAATAGAAAATCCAAGTTGATTTTAGAAACTATGTCTAGCTTATCCATGTTATGGTCTGGTTTGTCCCCTCAGTATCCATACACTGAAACTTGATTCCCCGAGGTCACGATGGTGCAAGTCGGGGTCTATGGGAGCTGAGTGCACCATGGTGGCTTTCCATCACGACTAGGTTCACTGTCTGCATAAAGATGGTTTGAGAACAGATAGAAGCTGCCATTTATGAGAAAGAAGGGTTCCTGACACTGGATCTGCTGGTGCCTTGATCTTGAAGTATTCAGCCTCAAGGACCCTGAGCAATAAATTTCTCTTATTTTAAAACAACAATTTCAGTTCATTTCGTTGTGATTGAACAGACTAAGGCAGACTGTCCTGCATGACTGTGAATGAGACGCTTCTGTAAGGGGCAGCGAAAGAAAAATATTCCCTAATTTATAATGTTTTCCAGAGCCTATGAAAATGGAAAGGCACAAAGTAGGTTTTGAGAGAGACAGAAAGGTCATAAGCAGGGACATGCTGGGGTGAGAGAAAGGAACGTTTCAAGGGAATTGCCAAGGTGGGTGACTTTGAAACTAAACTGGAGGAAAGATATGAATTTCGTTCATATAAGTGTGTGTGTGTGCCTTGGTAAGGCTAAAGGACCTTCATGAGGCGGAAGATCTCATCAGTTTGCTAGGACTCCAGATACAGATGTTTGAGCCTGATTCAGAGAGAAATACCTGGAATGAATCCAAATTCCAGACTGGGGAAATAGCAGGGGTTGCTTTCTCCTGACTAAGTTTAGTGTTTTTAATATAAATCACTTATCAGCCAGAGGTCCTTGTAACTTATGTACTAAGGTATTTTCTCTGTGTGGGGGAAAAAGTGAACTAATCCTTTTCATAAAACTCTGGAATTCAAAGCTATTTTGGGCCCCATTGACAATATTCTTACCACCCACAATGAGGAAGACTCACAGTTCTATTAGACCGCATGGGCTTGTATTCTCAGAGGTGGGATGACAGCTGCCACTCACACGTGACATCTCACCACCCTGACATCCCGTGTGTTACCACTGTGTGGGAATACACATGAGTTCTAACCTGGAAGGGTTTGACTTGATTAACAATAATATTTCAGGGCTTCCTACTATTGTGAAACTACTACTATTGTGAAACTAATACGATTATTCCAAAAACATCCTAAACCCGTGATGCTAAACCTTTCAAAGACAAATTCCCAATCTGCAACCCAAAGCCCACCTAATTATTTACTGAGATTAAACCTAAATACTGATGTTTTATTTTTTTAAAAAAAGAACAAATCATACAGTAACATCTAGCCGGGCATGGTGGCACACGCCTGTAATCCCAGCACTCGGGAGGCTGAGGCAGGAGGATCGGTGAGAGTTCGAGACCAGCCTGAGCTACAAAAGTGAGCTCAAGGCCAGCCTCAACTGCATAGCGAGACCCTGTCTCAAAAAGACAAAAAACAAACAAACAAACAAACAAACAAACAAAAAAAACAGTAACATCTTTTATCTTAAAACAAAAACAAATAATACACAAGAGATAAATCCAGTACCAATGTCCCAGACACACTTTTTTTCTGGATCACATTTTCCTTTGTTTTTTTTGTTATTTGTTTGTTTGTTTAAGCCTGTAGGCTAAGATTGTTCTAGGGCTATTTAACCAGCAGGTGTCTATATGTTGTGCTCTCTAAGAAAAGTATGATTTTTCTTAAACTTAATTAATTTTTTTTCTAAGAATTTAGGTGTGACAGGAGAGTATTTGGAAATGAGCTTTAAATCTATTACAACAGAAAATCACACACACACACACACCAGCCAGTATACTTCATTTGCCCAAGTTACAGTTCCTGTTACTTCTGTTTCTCAGAAGTAGCTGATCTTGGGGGCCAGCAGAATAGCTCAGTGAACTAAAGCACCTTCTTAGGCAAGCTTAGACAAGCTCAGGGATGGCGGTTCGGTCCGCAGCACCACATGCCGTCCAGCCCCACTCCCAGAGCAGGCTGAGGTGGCCACAAAATCCAGCCATAGTGGCCCACACCTGCACTCCCAGAGCTGGGGAGGCTGAAAGCAGGAGGATCAGCACAAGTCCAAGATGCATAGTGAGACCCTGTAACAACCAAATTCATTAAAAAAGAAAAAAGGAAGAAAGGAACATAGAAATAGCTGATCTCCATATCTGGTCACTGTGATTCATGACCAATCAGACACAGCCAGGGACTGATTCTGTGCTTTTCCTTTCAACCCAATAAAAACTTTCATCCCTGAGCCTTTAGGGTCTGATATTTTTCTAAAGATTAATCCACTGGCAGTGCCCTTCCAATGTTAAATAAATGTGCCTCCAAATCCTGGGTGTCCTTTTGGTGTTTCTGTTGTTATAACATTAGCAAACATGCTATCTTAGTGCAGAAATTACTGCTAGCAAGTGCCTTAGAAGCTTAGATGCTGTAGGGAGTTCATTGTACAGTTCAGGATCACTAACAATTCAGAATCAGTCTTCTTGATTCAAAAAAGGCAGGAAGCAGATAAGCAACTGACCTTGGGCTTGGTGTCCAACTGATGGCAAATGTTCAGGCCTAGAAGAAGTTAATCCATCCAGTCAACCAAAACCCAGAACCGGTTCTCTCTGGTATTTCAGGATAAAAAGTCAACCTTGGTTGTGCACTTCAAATGTAGACTCCACTCTTTGAGCCGTAAATGGTACTTGGAATGATCTCAGGAGGTAGGAAAAACAGACATCCTCAGAGAGTAGAGGTTCATGCAGATGGAAGATCCAGCACTGGAAAGACGCATACATCTATGAGTACTACATGTTTCCCTTATTATGGGAAAAATGAGAGCATCTGGGTCATAGAAGTTCTTTTTTAAGCATCTACTTTGTGATCAGGGAGGTAGCTCAGTGGCATAAGTGCCTGCCTGATGAGTGTAAGGTCCTGATCCTTTGATCTCTGTGTTTTTTATCCCTTGATAAGAAAAAAATAAGGAGGGGGGAGGGGACTAGACTATAACAGTGGGAAATGGAGATAAAAATGGAATTGCATAAGGTTGTAAATCAGTGACGCGTTAAGATGGGAGAACATGTTTGTCCCAGGTAGAGAAGGAGTGTTTCAAGGATGCTGGTAAATATCATTGCTTTACTCTATGTTTTGTCCTGCTTTAATTTTAAGAAAAATATCCTTCTGTAGATTGTGATAGAAAAGAATGATTATTACTGTACTTGCTGAATAACTCTGTGGGTTTGCCAATTCAATTCAAGATAGGAAAATAGCATGAAATTCAAATCACCTGGCTTAATTTCCAGGAAGCATGGTATTAGAGTATTTGAGTTTGGGGATTATTCAACTTTGCTTTTTGTAACTTAAAAATTCTTCAGTTGCATTGTGTTTTCTTGTGTTTTCTACTGTTATTCTCAATGACATATTTTACAATGCTAAACTATACTGTATACTCTAAATCCAGAATACTGGATATATTTAAATCCTACTTAAGTGGAAATAAAAAATAAAAATAACACTGTGCTTCTTGATACCAATAATATGTACTAATCAGACAGGAAATTAATGTAATATCTTTTAGAAAGTCAAGCTTGATGTCCTGACTGAGGCCATTTCTAAAAGCAATAATCAGAAAAAATTACTCAGTAGCTGTAACAAAAACAGGGAAGACCAGTTAACTATTTTAGGCCAAATATTATAGGGTATCACATAACTTGGGGGTCTCTCAGGTCTTGGTCCCAGCTTTGCAATTTAAAGGCATCAATTTTACAAATTTGGCAGTGGTGTTCAGGGGCAAGTGCTTATGCTGCTGAGCTATCTACCCATCCCCCAGAAAATCTTTGATTCATACATCCAATACTAAATTATAAACCTAAACGTCTCACGTGAACTTCACATAAGACTCAATGATGTTAGATGTCCTCAGGGATATCGGTAGCATGATGAATGATTTCACCTTTTTACTATAAAAGTGATTCTTTTCCTCTAACAGCTTTGATAGGCCATTTGCAAAGAGCCACCTCTCCCCTCTCAACCAAATACCTTCCTCAAAGGGGAAATGAAGAGAATTGTGTGCTACCTGTTGGTTCTGCCAAAGACGGGTGTAGAGATCTAGTCTATTTTCAGACAGACATATATGATGATAAAATAGATATAAAAATTTTTGTTCCATGATTTACAATGATGAATATGTATTAGAGGTTCAAAAATAAGAGAATTGTTGACATATTCATAATGGAGAATGGAGAGGGAGCAGACCAAGGATTACGATGGTGGCTTGGTTGAAGAGGTC
Source organism: Myocastor coypus (assembly GCA_004027025.1). NCBI lineage: Eukaryota > Metazoa > Chordata > Mammalia > Rodentia > Myocastoridae > Myocastor > Myocastor coypus. The sequence continues at coordinate 34,847 of PVJA010001528.1, forward strand.
ATGACCTCTTCCTGAAAAACTACCCTATGCTTGCCTCCTCTGAAGGGAAGGGGTTGGTTCACTCTTGGGTGGGCTTTGTAGCTATAAAGTTACAAATTGATAGAAGAAGGTTGCCTGCTTGCTTCTACATCTCAGGCAAATTTTATCTTCCAAACTCTCAGAAGTTAATTATTAATCAACACATAAGCTAACATTAAATTCTAAAATAAGGATGATTTTCCTATCTGTTTTAGTTGTCTTAAACATTCTTTCCTAAAATACAAAGAATGTGAAGCTAAATGCAAAGATTTCCTACTGAGGATTAAGATAACTTGTTCTGAAGGCACTTAGACTTGGGGAAAAATATAAAAACATTTTCATAGTGCTCTCTGATAGATTTAGTCCTTTTGTGACTTGAATTCCCTTAAGGAACCAAGAAGACAACATCCATGGGACTATTTATTCAATTCCAAACATTTTAATAATGAAGTTCAAGTTAAGAACACACCAAACACCATGGCAGTTGGTGCTTTTGTCCCTCCCCTGACATTTGCTGCCCTTTCAACAGCGTGTTAATTTCATTTTGTTCTTTTGGTGCAGTAGTCAATCAAGACATTCTGTTTTCTGCTAACCAAGAGGTATCACATGGTCAAAGTTACTCCAGGGAAACTGCATTTTCCTTGAATTTTCAATCACTATCCAGGTTCCAAAGGAGCTAGAAGCCAGACATGGTGGTGCATGCTTGTAATCTCAGTACTTGGGAAGCTGAGGCAGGAGGTTCACCATGGGTTCAAGACCAGCCCAGGCTACATAGTAAGTCCAAGGCCAGCCTAAAATATATAGTGAGACCCTGCCCCCCCCAAAAAAAAGAAGGAAAGAAAGAAAGAGGATAATAAAAGGGAAGAGAATTGGTCAAATGTCTAGAGGGTATTTATTTGTTTTTGACAAATAATAATGAAAACATATCTATATGAGATGGCTCAGCAGCACTTTTTAACCAAATGCCAATGCTATTTTGTGCTTGTCCTAGTTCCTGAGCTTATTATCCATTCTTTCAAATTTTTGACATTGTCCACCATCCCTCTAAGAATTTCTATTTCACAAAATCGTTAACCAATTTTTTTATTGTTACCAGTAGAAAGCTGTAAAAGGCTATGACCCCACTCAAAGTTCTGTACTTCAGCAATGGAGATTTGACTGAGGACAAACCTACGATGATTGATTTTCATTCAGACTAACAATTTGCGATTTAATTGATATATGTAGGAAGAACTACATCTTTCCTAATTTGACCTCTTGATTAGGACTATCTGGAATAATCCATGCACATATTCTTCTTGAAAAATTGTTTAAAAATTATCTGGTACTCCAGCCTCAGTGTCACATGCTTCTTAACTTTACTTTTTAATCGTCACTTACATGGACACTTAACTTTGGGAGGTGAAGACTGGTAATGATGCTGGTAAACTGCGACTATAGAAAATTAGATGGGAAAGAGATTTATTTTTCTCCTACAAGCTCATGATGAATTTTTCCTATCATACCAGCCCATGATCAACACCATAAGCAATCAATAATGCCCCGTGACACAAGTATTTTAGGGTGAATCCAAAGTGAATTTAAGGCAAATATTACACATATCAGGTCTGCTTGCACTGGCGCATGAGCTAGGATGAAGATGACAGAGACGCTGACAGGCCTCTTGAAGTTTCTTAGTCTCCTTCTATTAAGCTTTCCAATTTAATGGGTACCAGATGGACATTAATAAGCTGAAGTGAGTCATGCCTGTTCCATGAATGGCCAGTGTGCCTTGGCCAGAATGACAAGAGCTTTGGAAAGACGAAAAGACTGGACAAAGAAGAAGAAAATGTTCTCAGCACAGTCATGTATCTAAAATTGTGTTACCAAATTCATTCAGTCTTTGCTTACATGTATAATATAGCACATATGTAAGTCAGACACCAACTTAGTCTATCTTATATTGAAAAGTTACTATCTTTTATCTTTCCCAAATTATGGAAGTAAAAGTTTTGCAGGCAACTCAGCTCTGCACCAGGGTTCTTATAAATAAACCCTAGATCTGAATCTACCAATCCTTATCTTTGGTGAACGACAAGTGAACTTTTGATCTTTTAAGTGTCTTGAATGATATAGTGAATATGAGTCTTTTATCAGAAGTCATTTTAATCATTTATTAAGCACACAAAAATAAATAATAAATCTAATGTTTCACTTAAAAACTATTTTAGTTAAAAATAAATCCTATTTCTAGATTTAGTTAAAACCATCTCAGGATTCCCCTTTCTCCTTGCAATTTACACATCTATGCACGGACTGTCAATGATACTGTTCTTAAAGATAAGGATGTAGAGAAAATTTACAAAATGTCTGCCATGTAATTTCTGGAATAAGAGAATTAGCACTAACAGTAAGAAGCATGACTCAAAAGCAATCAGTCATCTCCTCATTTGATAATTATGGAACATTTATCCTGTACCAAGAAGCTCTTCCAACTCAGCCCCCACGCACAGCAGCCCTGATTGACCGACAGGCCAATCAGTGGATACACATGGGTAGGACCTCTTGGCCTTTGCCCCTGGGCCACCACCGGAACTGCAACCCCACCCACAGCTCATGACTGGTGGGCATGTAGGCAGGAACACTAGGCCTGCACCCTTGCACCACCAGAGCTTTTTCCTCACCCAGAACGCAGCTCTGGCATCTGCTGTGGAACCGCACAGCAAAATTCCCTGCAGAAATGTAGAGGACTGCCTAGACTAACCAGCTCTCCTTGAAGGAAGAGCAACTGTCTCTATTTTGACTGAGTCTGGCTCTATTTCCTTATATTGATATGTAAGAGCTGGCTAGGACTTTTGTCTATCCTCTCAATTGGCCTTAAGCAATGTATATTGGTCTAGCTGAGGTGTTGGTGATGGTCTTTGAAGGTGGTGTGTGTGTCTCCCTGGTAACCTATACCTGCTGCTCCTTAATGTGAGCCGGATAGTGACAGGTCCAAGAGCCAGTGCTCCGCGCTGCCAGCTGGGAAAGAGCCTCCAGACACAGGCTATGATTTCCTGGGACTTGAAAGATTACATCAAAGCTGAAACACCGGACTACCCAAAACATTAGATACTATGTAAATAGCCTTATACCGATTATTCTGTCTGCATATCCTCTGCAGGTGGCAGATGTACATGCAGGACCTCCACCTAGCTCAGCTCATAGTATTCACTACCTCCCACAATTCTCAGTCATTCCTCCTCGAGTCACTCCTCCGTTGAATACAGCCAGGTGAGGCCTTGGATTGCTCTCTTTGTTCCAGAGAACCATCTTTATGGCTGGACTTAGAGCCCCTTGACTCCCCAATATTTATAAATATGTTTTAGTGTCTTTACTTTCGCCATGGGTTGCATGGGAAGTGGTAGATTGGAATTACCTTCGTGAGATTCCAATGACATAACTTTGGGATTACAAATAAGGACTTCTTGGATCAAAATGAGGACCTAAAAGGGACTCCTACACAGAAAGGCCAGGGATCAGATCTTACCAGCTAACCCAGGAGCTGAGCATCTTGCCAGAGGAGCACAGTAGGCTCTCATCCAAAAGTTCCAGCAGGAAGAAGATGAGCACAGCAGTCAGACCCAGCCAGGCACATCTGGACAAGATTAAACTTGGTAGATCCAGACCCAAATTTCAGTAGGCACTAATGGCATAACTTCACCAAAGTTCTGCACCAAAGGTCAGAGATCCCTGCTATACAGAATGATACAGACAAGGAGCAAAATGCAATCTCAGGTCCCGAGCCCACCTGGAACAGATACAGGCGACACTACTATAGAAGAAAGTGGGAATCATGCAGCCAAAATCTCTGCATTAGTGTCATCTGAAGAAGCCCTTCTATGGACAATCTCAATCTTTAGGAAGTAACTGGACAATAACTATATGTAATTTGTGGCAGGGCAAACAGATACTATGGGAGCAAAAGAAAGTGCAAGACTTGGAGTTTTTAAAAAAATAAAAGTAAGCATAACTAAGATTGAAAAGATTCTGTCAAGTAAAGCCCTGTGAGGCCAATAGTATAGATGGAGAAACACAAAGAGCAGGAGCCACAAAGCTAAAGATAAAGCTCAAGGAGCCGACAGAGAAGGAAAAATGGGCCCTCGTTAAATGGCTCAAATGCAGATGAAGGCAAAGAGGATAAGCTGGAGCCCCCCACTTTATGTGACCCTGGAAATCTTGTATAAAAGGCAGGTTCCTGGGCCCCTCTCCCAATGCATCTGATGTAATGCCACAGAAGTGACCTGTTCAAGAAGAATTCCACGTGATTCCGATTCAAGTGGTGCCTTCTAGTCTCACTTTGAGAAACATTTTGCATGGTATATGTCCCTGTCACAGTAGGGTTTTTTCTGCCCGACTATTTCATCTATATCTTTTTGATAATCCCAATAACGGCTACTTCTTAACAATGAAGCCAATAGTATTTTATAAATTTCTTTTAAAATTATGTTTTCATTTTGAAGAACTTCAAGCATTTGGGGAGCATGATGTGCGGGTAGCTAAGGCACCACCTCTGCTGCCTTTGTCTTTATCATCTTGTGTTTGAGGAGAAAACTCAGACGCTGGGCTCTGCAGGGCCAACACCTGGGTGGCTCTCTAGGTAGCATGGATGCTACTGGCAGCATAGCAGATGTGACACGTATCCTACAATCCATTTCTGCACCCACATTCTCTTTCTCTTCCTCAAGTATCTTCAGTGAACCTCAGGGAGCCTATGGAAATCTCTCTGTAAGCAAAGTAATGATGCATCCTGGCTTTGACTGAAGACCAGACCAATGGAAGGCATAAATGTGATCGGCTAGCTTCCCATGGCAAGGGCAGAGCCTTATACAATCCTTCCAGGAACACCATGCTTATCTGCAGTTTATCAAACTCTTTCTCTGAGCAGAGAACGAAACATGCCTTATTATCACTGGCAATTTTAACACCTCTTGCTTCATGGTATAATAATAACTTCTACAGGATTTCTTGTTAAGGAGTGAAGAGCAGATCCTGGCAGACTACAGAACTGTGCTGCAGGCAGCCCTAGGGCTGCCCACTAATTTCTGGGGGAAGAAAGTTGATGAAACCCAAGATCCAAACACTTTATTTATTTATTTATTTATTTATTCATTTATTTATTTATTCATTTATTTATTTGGTATAGGATCTCGCTATGTAACTCAGACTTGTAGCGGGCCTCCTGTCATAGCCTCCCCAGTGCTGGGATTACAGGTGTGCCTGACCGTGCCCGCTTTCAGTGGCTGGTACAGCTCACCTGGGGCTCTGGGTCTGGCATAGCATGTGGTACAGGAGATTGAACCCGGGTCCTTGAACTGCCAGAGAAGTGGTTAACTGCCAAGCTATCTCACCAGCTCTTCAAACACATTTAAAAATACATGTGTTTTTAAGTGAATCGGTTCTGCATCTCAAGACACTGTACTTTTTTTAAAAAAAAATATGCGATGCGCAACATGGCGGCCTGCAGGTGCTCGGGGTGGCCGTGGAGCGGCTCCTTCGTGTGACAGGAGCTCGGTGCCCACGGCGGCAGAAGCCGTATCAAGGGGCTTGTTTGAGGCGGCGGCGGCAAGCGAAGAGGCCGGGCCAGGCGGCCAGGCAGCCCCGGCAGCGGGGCATTACCCGCACCGTGCGGTGCGGGGACCGGGAATGTGCCGCGGGGCCCACCCCGTGCCGCCAACGGGCTCCGAGACCCCCAGGATGAACAAGAAGAAGGGAGACAAGGGCTTCGAGAGCCCAAGGCCTTATAAATTAACTTATCAGGTTGTCTGCATCAACAACATAAATTTCCAGAGGAAATCAGTTGTGGGATTTGTGGAACTGACTATATTTCCTACAGTCGTGAATTTGAATAGAATCAAGTTGAACAGCAAACAGTGTAGAATATACCGTGTAAGAATCAACGATTTAGAGGCTGCTTTTATTTATAATGATCCAACATTAGAAGTTTGTCACAGTGAGTCAAAACAGAGAAACCTCAATTACTTTTCCAACGCATATGCCGCGGCGGTCAGTGCTGTGGACCCCGATGAGGGAAATGGAGAGCTCTGCATCAAGGTTCCATCTGAGCTGTGGAAGCACGTCGATGAGCTGAAGGTCCTGAAGATACACATCAACTTCTCCTTGGATCAGCCCAAAGGAGGCCTGCACTTCGTGGTGCCCAGTGTGGAGGGCAGCATGGCAGAGTGGGGTGCCCACGTCTTCTGTGGCTACCAGAACTCCACAAGGTTCTGGTTCCCGTGTGTGGATTCCTATTCTGAGCTGTGTACGTGGAAGTTGGAGTTCACAGTGGATGCTGCCATGGTGGCCATGTCCAATGGGGACCTAGTGGAGACGGTGTACACCCATGACATGAGGAAGAAGACCTTCCACTACATGCTCACCATCCCCACTGCGGCCTCCAACATCTCCCTGGCCATTGGCCCTTTCGAGATTCTCGTAGACTCCTACATGCACGAGGTGAGCTGCAGCACCCATCCCTGCCACTTGCCCTTGTATTTCTGACCAGAAGAGGGTTCATGCTCTACACAGTCCCCTCCTTTGCACTCGGAGAGGGAGAGTCAGCGTCATACGTAGCAAGTGATGAGTTCTTCAGTGCGTGTGTTTCAGAGGGAGAGAAGTCATCCTGAGTGTGTAGACCAGAACTCTGACCGTGCTCTGATTGATGTGAGAATAAAACTTGCTCTGCAAAAAAAAAAAAAAAAAAAAAAAAAAAAAAAAAAAAAAAAAAAAAAAAAAAAAAAAAAAAAAAAAAAAAAAAAAAAAAAAAAAAAAAAAAAAAAAAAAAAAAAAAAAAAAAAAAAAATATGTGCTATTATACACATAATCAGTGGGAATTATATAAACTGTCTTCCTAGATATTAATCACTGGACTCAAAATTTGACCATATATTTTTTATGTTTTAGTCTTCTGCTTGTTTAGATTGTGTTTTTTAACTGAAGTATTTGAAAACAAATCCTACCAAAAATGTCATATCATTCTGATATATCTGAGTCACTACAAAGTGAGCATTTTCTTACCTACCTATAGTGCTAGTGCCAACTTTATCAAGAATAGTTCATTGATATCCTCTTATACACGGCTCATAGTTAATTCGCTGAAATGTCTTAAATGTCTTGGTTGGTTTAAATCCGGATCTGCACATTGCTGACTTCACGTAGCGGATGACTCTGCTGTTGCGGTCATGAAAGTAACTTACCAAACCACCAAGTTTTATTGTTCTGCAGCAAGCGTAGCCCTGCCCTGGCTCTGTCAGCTGCTCCCTTTCCTCCTTCCTCTACCGAGCTTGTGAGCAAGAAAGGTGAGCTTTTTTTCTCATGCCGCCTTGTCTCTGAGGCTTGATTTTAAAAACAAGATGCACACGAAATCAAATTAAGCTCCCCTTGCTGGGATGCTTTTTCTTGCTGGCAGTTTCCTGATGGCAGTGGAGGGGCTAAAGAGCAAAGTTTTGTGCTGCACAGCCTGCGAAGCCGCTCAACAGGGATTCCTCTGCGCTGCCTCCTCCCCACACTTCAGCATCAAGCAGCACAGAAGCAATAGAGGCTTGATGCTCTCTGCTTCGCAGGGACTGTCTGGAGAGCTGGAGCCTCGTTCAGACATTTCCAGTGTTCCAGAATGGTTGCATAAATCAGCAACGATCCAATATACAGACTGATAAAATAGACAGAATGCTCATTCTGTCCTCATTGTTTTAGCCAATTACTTAACATCTTTCCTCAGTGCCTATGTCTGTAAAATGAACGTACTGACATTAACGTTAGAGATTAGCGCGGGAGGAGGAGGAGGGACGACACAGAATCCAGCAAGGCATGTTTTGTGTCAGGGCTATGCAGATTCCACTCTCTTCCTCGGCCTCCCCTTTCCTCTCCATCCTAGGAAAAGGCTGACACTTCCTACAGAATGCGGTTGTGGTTATTACCCTGCTTCGAGTTACTTTCTCAGAGGCATTTTTCTTTATTACTTCTTTTCTCTTGTAAAGTTACCCTAGCAGGGCAAAACTGACATGTAAATGGGACAGCTGTTCCTAGGTTTAAGGAGATAATAAATGGAGGCGTGTGGATGGTTTAGAGACAATTTACATGCTGGTTTAGCAGGCGAACCTCCCAAGGCCTCTTTGTATCCACATTGGCCAACTGCAGCTTAATCTGACAAGGACAATGTGGAGAATGTAAATATTGCCATTTGTTCCATGTCATCTCAGATCAGATACTAATTTGCAAATGTAATTTATCATGTCTAAAGAAAACCAAAATGACAGCTCTTACTAGTATTCGGTATTTTTATGTTAACAATAGTTCATTTATGATTGTTATTGTTTCAGGCAGAAAATATGTCTCAATGTGTTCCACTGGCTACGTGGGCTTTCCTATTCCAGGCCTCCTGCGCCTTTCCCATCTTCTCCAGTTGCTTGTGGCTACTGAAGCTGATCTCCGGATTGTTTGCTCTACTATGCCTCATAAACGTATACTACTAAAAACTGGAGGAAATAAAAACAGTGATTGAATCCAGATCTGTGCTAGTCGCTACAATAGGAAGTAGAACTAAATGGCAAAGAAAATAGAGAAAGCCCTGCTCTCATGAAGCTTAGAGGCAAGCAAAGATGTCATTATAATGACATGTAACAACAAGATATTGTTTGCTATGGAAGCACAGACGAGTGACTCCAAATCCAGGCATGGGAGGAGGGATGGAGATCAGGAAGTAATATCTTAGCAGAAATGTAAATTAGGCATAGAAGTTAAGGAGGCATTTGAGAGATCAATTTATATCACTTAAGGGACCAATTACTTATCACGTTTTAGACAAAAGTCATAAGGAGGATTTTGAACCACGGATAGAAACATGATGTAATTGAGTAACACGGGTTTCTGCCAGTCTGAGAGACTATTTCAACAAGCCAATGGCATCTTCCTGTAGAAACCATAGGGTGCTTCAGCTTCTTTAAAAAAATTTTTTTTTTCTTAATGTATTTGCTGCAGGGTCTCACTACACAGCTCAGGTTTGTCATGATCCCCGTTCTGAGCCTCGCTAGTGCTGCGATTACAGACACATGCCACCTCCCCAGACTCCATTGCCTGGTCAGCGGGCTCCGAGGGCAGGGCCAGCATGGCATGCAAGACCGAGGATTAGATCCCGGTCCCTGCTCTTGCCTAAGCAGGCGCTTAGTCTGCTGAGCTATCTTACTGGCCCAACTTCAGCTTCTTGATACTACAGAACTTACATCCAATAGTCCTTGGTTATTCACTATGTTCCTGAGTACACCTTCATACACAACCCTGTGTGGCACTTTGGGCATTATGTGTTTGGTTGTCCCTGTAACTTTAGAGTAGAAATTCTTCCTTGAACAGGCGAGTATTACCCCAAACAGATTAAGATAGTTGTATTACACATTGCTACAGGCTCATTAAAAGGAAGGGCTTATGCCTACGTGGTTTGATCGATTTTTCAAGCCTATATCTTGCAATATGAGCAACTACTTTGAGGATTGCAGGACACAATGCACTGACCACTGTTCCACTGTTTCTCTCCTACAATCTCATCTTGAAATTTTATACAATTATTTTGGTTTATCTTTTCTTTAAACTGAAAAATAATTTTAAGAAACAACAGAGTTAGTGAGAGGTGACCAAAACAACAGAGTCAAAGTTTACAGTTTTTCTAAGATGATGAAAATATTCCAATGTTAAAATTATAATCTGGAGGGGCCAGTGAAATAACACAGCAGTCTAAAGTACATGCTTAGGCAAGTTTAGGCAAGCATGAGGTTCGATTCCCCTGGCACCACATGCTATGCCAGCCCCATCCCCAGGGCAGGCTAAGCCAACACCCAAAAAATAAAAATAAATAAAAAAATAAATTCTGTTTACGAGGCTAAGATTTTTATGTGATATAATGTGGAATTTGCCTTCATAACTATGGTAGTCTGCTCTCATGTATTATGATAATCATTATTAGTACTACTATTGTTAATAAATTTATCTAAATTTTTATTTATTTTAATGAGGAAAGGGATAAAATAGCTATGAAACAGTTTTAAAACAGGTTGGTAGGACAGTTACAATAATTAATGCATTACGCGTTGTTGTCTTCTTAGTAGTTGTTCAGAGGACAAGATGCAGACATGATATCTTGTCTAAACAATACTAGCACAACCTTTTTCTCAATGAACTACAAGAAAGTACTTGTATATCTATCCTATCTTATGTGTACATATTTTTTCTTTTCTTTTTTTGCACAACAAAATGGTCCTTTATTTATACTTTTGCAAAGTTAGTACCATGTGGCACAAGATTGCCTAGTGATGGATAGCTGATTGTCCAGCACCAATGTTGCATATGGTTGATTTCTCAATTTCTGTGTGAAAATATGTAATTGTTTTTTAATATTCTATAAGGATTTAAATTTTAGAATATCCATGGCTGTTGGAAACTGGCAGTTCTATTTTATGTCTATGGTGTTTGATGTTCAGACAGATAGTGATATTAAGCTTAACTGTCTCTGTTACAGGGTAATAATATCATTAAGCTTCTCTTCTCAATGTTTAACCACTGAAGTTTGTAGACCAAAAAACTAGAGAGAATTTACCTAATTTTATAGCTAGGGAAACAGACAGGAAAGCGAGCGAAAGAATTTGTGCATACGATTCCAGGCCTGCCGTGCCAGCCCGCCCCTGGAGCTCTGAGATGGCACATGAGACTGGGCGGCGTGCCTGCAGCCCTAGTGCTTGGCAGAATGCAAACAGGAGGATCACTATGAGTCCGATCTGCGTAGTAAGACCCTGTGGACTTTGTCCTAAATAGAAGAAGAAGGAAAAAAAAAGAAATTGTACATGCAGATAAGGTTAGTAAGTGGCCAAATCATGATTAAATCTGTCTTTGTTTACTTGTTTTGATGTTTGCTATTTGTTTTCTCACCTTCAGAACTTCTTTGCTTAACTACATGGTTATACCACTGTCATCCTTTGCTCTAATCATAACTGTCAGTGGCTTCCAATCACAAGTAGAAGTCATGACAGCTTTAATTTAATTGTAGTAATGGGTAGTTAAAGTGTGACGAAATACTGAACCAACTATACATTCATAAAATTTTAATATTGATTTCCTATTAAGTGCATTTGTCTAAAGTTAAAAGATTTTCACAAGTTAAATACATCTAAGGAGAATCAATAAATACATGTGGTAAAGAAGGACTGTCCCTAGCATTCCTATTTAATGAAGTATGAACAACTACTGGCATTGCAAAAAGCACTAAACATGTTTACCAATGAGATTATAAAAATACAAAAAGCTAAAGACAAAGAACAATTAGTGCCATATGTAGCCTCTCACACATCTAAGATGTCTCTTGCTTTAAAACACCTCCTGTAGATTCCGTAAAATTCCCCACCCCAATGATTTACCTGAAACTGGAACTTAGTAACAGAGAATACTTTACTAAAGTCAGCAGTGTAGAGCACAAAGCAGCCATACTTGGTTGAGCTGGTTTACTGCATAGGCAATGGGGCAAATGGAGAAGGAAAATCTTTGTTTCTTCTTTCTTATAGATAGAAGATGCACCATGAAAAATAGGCCAACTTTTTGCCCCACACGCATATGCTTCATGTCCGCAGGGAGTTTTTCCGGTAGAGCCTGCAGATAGCAACAACAATAACATTATTTTCTTAGAGGGGAAATCCCTGGCCTTTTTGTAGTAAGCTGATCAGTAACTAAGATCATGTATGCTAGGCTTTGCCCACTTGCTTCTGGCTAGCGGATCTCAGAGTCTTCTTCACCACGTGGCTTTTATATTGCTAAGGTCATGTTGACGGTTTCTTCACTTCATGTGTGTATGTCACAGGCAAACAGCTGACATCTATGTCTAGACATGATTTTTCAAAATGGGTAACAGTGCAGTAGAGGAGCCAACTATATAGACAAAGCAATGAAGCCAGGTCCCAGGTCGTTATCTCTTTAACTGCTGCTTTAGCGTGCTCCAAGAGGCCCAAAAGGAAGAGACAGATTTACACAAGGGATGCTTGATATGGTATATATTTTCCATCTGGTTCAGAGTTATTTCAGTGTTTTAACAACAGATGTAGATATATTTGTGTATTTTTCCACACATATCATCCCTGAAGGGGTGTGTGTATATTTTTCACGTATTTGGAATATTTTATGTAACAGGAATATTTATACAGGAAAAGTCTCCCAACTACAGGACCTTTTCTGAATTAGTAGCTTATCAGAGCTCTTCAGTGAGCCGCATTACTGAAGGAGGACTTGTAAGAGATTTTTATCCAATTGGTTTTAAGACTTAATGCAAACTTCAAAATGTTTTGATGTGGCTCTTGTTGGTGGCAGTGGTGATGGGGTCTTTTGGGTATAAGAAAAATGAATTATGAAAAAGTATCCATGTCCTTTTCATCTTTGTCTTAATTGATTCTACCCGTGTATCACTTGGGGTCCAGTTTCCTACACATATTTGTAATGTGGGTTTCATTTCCATAAAATGGGAACATAATAAATATAGGGTTTACTAACGATTGTTTTATGTGGCTGCCAATCTGCCAAGTAGCCTTCTTAATTATTACCAGGAAACTAGGCATTTTGCGAACATATGTTTTCCATTTAAGAGTACTATGTCATGTCAGCCCTCTCTACTGGACTGATGGGAGCGTACTGGGACCTCAGCATGGCTGCTTTGGTGAGTGACTTCTGGGGTTAGATAAAAGCACTACTAGAGGAGATAGAGCAAAGCATCAATGGTTTCTGAAAGCAAATTTAACAAAGAAAATCATCAAAGGGTTATGTCTTCATTATAAACTGATATTTTTACTAGGAAAGGATAGGTATCTATCTGCCTCTAGAAAGCATGGAATAAAGGACACCAGACCCTAACCTCCGTTAATGGGTCTCATTGCAAAGCTGTTGTCTTCTTTGAACAGCATAACCAGGAGTTTTGCCTCAAAAATTTTTTAAAGTGTGTGTGGTTTTTTCATTAGCCTCTGCAAACCTGGAATGTTCTTTCAAAGAATTTATTCCATGATTTGGAAAAAAAAAAAAAAGAAACTGAAAATCAAAAAGATCTGGTTCAAATGAACTGTATTTCTGAATGTTCCTTTAAAAAATGTTTTTGAGTCCATGGAAATACCTTTTGGTGGTTTAAATGTGCTCACCCAATACACATTTTACTTATGACCCACAATTCTCTGGTCTTGGTCCAATGTTAAGATACTTATAAAGTGTCAATTTTTATTGGCAAAAAACGCATCTTGACATTGCAATTTTTTTAATAAAGATATGTTTAAAATAGGAGAACATGGATTATACCTTAAATTTAAGTGCCATTTTAATGGATTTATAGAAGTTGTATTTTTATACAAATACTAAATATTTGAGTCCCATATTACTAGTGTCTTTCTCAGGGGAAATGGCTTCCATAATGGCAAGCTCCAATACTAAAATCATTCCAGGGCACTTTCTGGAGTTTAATACCTAAGGCTGTCTTCTTGATAAATGGAATATGAAGTATTTACTGTTACCCTTAACTACACCTTGGGCAACAATTTAGAAATGATACCCACATATACTTGTGACATTAAGATTTTAATACTTAAAATGGAAGGAACGGGTGTTCACTGCTATCAATAAACATTTGAAAACCTGATTGCAGAAAACTCTTATATGTTCAAAACCAACTAAAAACTTTAGAATTTATAATTGCTGTTATTTTGTCTCTTACTCTTATTGACTACTGTCAATGTATCAATTCAAGAAAATAGAATTCATCAGTCATCAATTACATGTAATGCCTGTTTGTTTTTTCTTTTTAACATATTTCCTTGTTACAGGGTCTCACTATGCAGCTCAGACTCATAGTGATCCTCCTGCTTTCAGGAAGGGTCAGGGCTGGCATTAAATGTGGTACTGGAGATTGAGCCACCATCCTTGGGCTCATCTAAACTCGCTTAAGCAAGTGCTTTAGTCTGATGAGCTATCTCACCAGACCCAATGCCTGTTACTTAATTTAATAAATTAGCTAAAATCACTTAATTAAAAAATGCTTGAGTTGACTGATAATGATATAAGTAAGAAACTGTTTTGCTCCCCTGGGGACAAGGATTGTGTTGCAAGATGCTAGGGGAAAGTTAGTATTTTATTTCATTTCAGATTTCTTTCCTAACAATTGTGACGTTGTGTCCAAAAGAAACAAAATGAGAAATATACATTATCAAAGCTAAAACTTTCAAAATATTCTCAGATAACACAAACTCCAATGATTTTGTTTCCTTTTTCTTTCTCTTTCATCTTTAGTTTTTCCCTTTCTTTTTGGAATTCTTGGACAGTTACTGACTAGAAGGAGATTAGAAAATAAGCCACCTCAAGTTAAAATGTTTGCATACAAAAATCAAGCCTATATTTCAGTGTTGCTGAGGAATTTGTCAACTTTCTGGAAGTAGGGGTGGAATTTTTTAATTATAAATATCAACAGAAAAAAAATCACACTAATTCCTACATCCATTACTTTAGATCTTGCCTTATTATAGCATTTCCAAGTATTTTTATTATTATTTAAATCAATGCTAAATACTATTCAAGGAAGAGGTACCATGACAAAGGAATTTCTGGAGATATTATATAAGAAAAACTAAACTGAGTTATGCTTTTTATTTGTTTGCTCTTTAAAAATTAAGACTTTTGCAGGAGCAAGTGTGAATGAATAAACCTTTTTTTAAATTTTATTTTTTTATAATTTTGTTACTTTTAGTAAGAAATAACAATGAGACAGTTTCAAAACATGTTAGTAGCACAGCTACAATAATTAATACAATGCATATTGTTGTCTCCATAGTACTTGTCCAGAGCACAAGATGCAGACATGATAACTCTTCTAAACACTATTAGTACAAATATTTCTCTTTATTGAGTTAAGAGGACGTACTTATATGCATAATTTAATATCTCATAATAGTAGTGGGTTATCAGCAGAACTGGGAATGTTGGAATGTCTACTTGAGCCTTTTACAGCTCAGCATACTTATCTGGCTTTACTTTTTATGCCTGATGGTTAAACTTTTCTGTTGGACGGCTAAGGCCAAGTTAAAGTAAGACCTATATAACACAGCATATGAGTTCTCTATCTGACAAGGTCAGTCAAATCTGCTCAGGATTTACCTTGAAACTATGTACAGCATTTTGTAGAACTTTTGTCAGTGTCAGCCATCTGGATAAGTCATGGCTATTGCTTGGCCAGTTTGCTCTCTGAAAGCCCGACAGAATGTTTTCTCTCTAAGTGACTCTCCTTAGGCACATTATAAATCACCAATCCCTCTCCTCTGTAGCCCCATAATCTCCTTGAACAGAAGATTTGGGACACCACTGAGTTATAGGTTGTTATAGTACAGGTTGTGAATAAATTTTTCAAATAATGTACTGTTAAGTTTTATTATAATGTCAAATGAAAAGAACATGGATTTTGCGGAGTCATAACTGATTTTGAATCTGTCATGGCCCAGGATAAATTTCTTAACTTTTCCAATCCTCTTTTTTGAACGTATTCAATGAAAATAAGTTTAGAGTCACTGGATTGTGCATGCAAAGAGCTCAGCTCTGTGCCTGGCACTTGGATGGCACCCCTGATTTTGACAGAAGTTGACTTTCATGATGTCAGTTGGTCCATAAGTAATGACCTCAGCATGGCTTCATAGGAATGGTGCTTGGTAACCTTGATGGAGAAGCTCTCAGGTCAGAGGGAATTAATTTGTCAGATATATCCTCCTCAGCATTTGTGAAGATAGGCCTTGTATGCACTGCTATTTTATGATACAAAATGCAGAACCAAATATTCCTTTAGCCCCTCATTTTTAAAAAAAAACAAGCATTTTCTGGTGTCTGTGATTGAACTACAGAAAAGCCCTTTGCATTGTTTTGTACTTTGTTCTTGTCCAAAGAGTTGAAGTAATGGAAGCCAGACTCCATCATTACATTTGTTTGTATGTGTGCATTCTGTATGGTGTACCCTTTTCATCATGGTAGAGCATAAATTTCACTAAAATTTTAAAACTCAACCTATGTCTCACACTCAATTCTTTCCTAACATTTACATCAAATGTATTTTTTTTTTTTTTTTTTTTTTTTTTTTTTTTTTTTTTTTTTTTTTTTTTTTTTTTTTTTTTTTTTTTTGTGGGACCGGGGTTCAAACTCATGACCTTGCACTTGTCCAGCAGGCACTTGTGCCTCGGAGCTATCTCCCCAGCTCCAAATGTATTTTTTAAAATATTAAAAAATTAAGAATTAATATGTGCCATACACATGTAAAAACTACATACAATGAATGTGTTTCTTATGTATCACAGACGTGTACTAAAATAATTGTTATGCTATTCATTCAGTCATTCATTTCTACCCAGGTAATTCTCTTAGCTTATCTTTTTTTTTTTTTTTGTCTTTTTGAAACAGGGTCTCACTATGCAGTTCAGGCTGGCTTTTACCTCAATTTTGTAGCCCAGGCTGGTCTCAAATTCACACCAGTCCTCCTGCGCCAACCTCTCAAGTGCTGGGATTACAATCATGTACCACCATGCCCCGCTCTTAGCTTATCTTTACTTGCCAAACTTGTACTATCCTCATATCTTCTTCTTAGAAGTGCATGATGACCTCTACAACCAGGGACAATCTATCCTTCCACAGCATGCCTTATAATTCAGATGGCAGGAGTTACCCACTGCCTTGGGTGGTAATTTCATCCATTGTGTGTTTTGCTATCCAAGAAGACTAGATGTGATTTGAAGAGTATCATTATCTTTGTGTTCGCTGTAGTGCAAGACCTCAAAATTGATTTACAATAAATATTTACGTACCTCTGTGGTTCACTAAAAGGTTAGAAATTTTCTAATAGC
This sequence comes from Myocastor coypus, assembly GCA_004027025.1. NCBI lineage: Eukaryota > Metazoa > Chordata > Mammalia > Rodentia > Myocastoridae > Myocastor > Myocastor coypus. The sequence goes on from PVJA010001528.1 coordinate 51,757, forward strand.
AACATACTTTTTAATATAGAACCTATGTTATTTTGGCCAAGTTTTGAAAGTCAAGATAAAGAAAAAAACATCTTCACATTAATGCAGAAATCAAGATGGATACTTCCACAAAAAGGACAAAACAAACAAACAAAAACCCTGAGGAATAACTCAAAAACCCACAGTCCTGCATACTATTGTCACCTTAAAATCTGATCTGAAATCAACATGAGCAACATGGCCCCTGAAGAGTGATGACAAGCAGCCGCAAACTGTACCCTGAACTTTTGACACCTGAAATGGATGGAAAGGCCGTTGTGTTCCACGTTTCCTCCTCATAGATATGGGAGTGGCATCAGAAGACAAAGCAGGGCCATACAAAGATTTCAGCCTATCAGAGCCAAGGCAAAGTAATAAATGAGAATTCATTTGAGTAGAGATGCTGGTAAGAAGGTAAGTGTCAGCATTTTATGTTTTTGCAATTCGACTAGATTTCACCAAGACAGTAGCAGTTAAACTGAGCACTCAGAAGCCAGGATAGCTACAGTGCTGACAGAGCTCTTAGGGCTCTCCATGACAGCAGACAGCCTGCCGTCGCATGCTGAGGCAGATTCCTCACCACCACTTAGGAAAATCAACTAAAATACAAAGGAATAAACTTCTGCCTTTCAGGATAATGACAGTGAGAGCTACACTCCTGCAAAAGAGGGTGGCACGAGCTTCCCTATAAAGTTTTCAGACAACATGGCGGACAGCCTCTGCGAATATATTCAGCCATGGCTCCCATTCCCACATTCATCACAGGAAGCACAACCCATGCTCCAAGATGGAATGGATCTGAGGAGCTGGTGCACTGTCCAGCAGGCACATGACTCACTAACTTGCCTCAGCCTAGACTTAGTCATGTAACAGAGAATTCATCTCTGAGGAAAATAAAAACAAACTTGGTATTCATTGATAGCTTAAGATAAAAGAACAAAGCAAACAAAAATGAAAGTCGGCAGCATGTGCCCTTTAAGGAGAAAGGACCCCAAAATGGCCCTTATGACACTGATGGAAAATCTATGCAAGACAAATGAATTAAAGTGCTAAACTTAGCTACTTGTTTTTGTAATTTATGAAGTATGATCAAAAGCCATAGTGAATGTTTAAATGAAAACACAGTTGTCACCAAAAGACACGGTGCTATGAATCCTCTCACTTTATAGGTACTGGTCCCAGCATTCTTATCACTTCCTGAAGCAGTTCTGGAAATTCATGCCTTTAGCTTCACTGTAGTGGCCACACTAATGTCCTAAATCAATTGAAAATATATTCTAGGTCATTTTTTTGACTTTGGAATAGACTTAGAAGTTGCCTGATGCAAGAGTTGCTGAATAAGATGGATTAGGACATACCATAGTATTTGTGTGTGTGTGTGTGTGTGTGTGTGTGTGTGTGTGTGTGTGTGAGACTGTGGTTCGAACTCACGACCTTGCACTTGCCAGGCAGGTACTTGTGCCACAGAGCTATCTCCCCAGACCCATACCATAGGATTTTTACTTGACAAAAATTGCTGCAAACATTTTATGGATTTATTTATTTATTTATTTATTTATTAAATTTTATTTTAAAGAGTAAAAATATCAGAAACAAAGATAGAAAAAACAGTAACAAGTAAGCATACATAAAGTACAGAATTTCAAAACAAGAAAAATTTAACAATGATTGCATTATATATTTTCATCATCAAATCAGTATAGACCAACAGATATAGGTATGTAAGACTGATTAATTAAAATTAACTTTCAATAAACATTAATTTAATGTTAAAAACATTTTTCAATCCAATGTCTTTGCACTTTGCCTAAGCTTGCCTAAGCAGACCCTTTAGACCGCAGAGCTATCTCATCAGCCCCAGTAAACATTTTTAATTTATTTAGAACATTGAGGCAGCTGCAAAAAGACACACATGGCAGAGGACTTCCAGAACTATTTCCGAATGACACAAAAGTGGGGTATATGCATCTAAATTCAGGGGCAGTTTCTCAGAAAGATTGATGACAGTGTGTCTTTTACTGTAATACATTTTCAATGTTGAAACATTTCCCATCTATGGTAATATCATGGTTCACAAGTACAATATCGCTCACTAACAGAAGAGTTCAACAAAAATTTTTTCCCCTTTCAAACTCCACATCAATGATGAGGCCACCTTCTCCAGAATCATGAAGTAAATTAAATAGTGCCCTGAGCTCCCACCTCACTGGGATCACACCTCATTTGCTGCCCATTTTGATCAAGTGGTGCCAATTTACACTGAAAAATTCTTTTTTTATGGTGAATGAATGCCCATGTATTATAGGGAATACTTTTTCTCAAGCCCTGTTCAAGGCACTTTCTCAATTATTATCTTATTACTTCTGTTAATACCCTGTCAGGAAACATTGTAATTATAATAAGAAACAGATTAACAAAACTTGGATGAAAGGCTGGCCAAATAGCTCAGTAGATTACAGCTCCCGCAAGCAGGAACAGGGCCTACAGTGCTGGCCCCACCCCCAGGGCGTACTGAAATGGCAGTGGAGACTGGGTGTGGTGGCACGCACCTATAATCCCAGTTCGTGGGATGCTGTAAGCAGGCGGATCACTGAGTCCGATCTAGCAGTGAGACCCTGAATGCCCGGTAGACCCTTCGCTAAAAGACAATAATCATAAATTAACATATAGAGGAAGGGCACCTATACCAATATCCCATAATAATATAAACATTATTTAATATATATGCACTAATACAGAAGTAAAAAACATTAGACGGGGATCACAAAAATACACAATGAATAAAAGACAGAGCCAGAATTTTAGCTCTTTTTATTTTAACCTGAGGGTTTTTTCTTTTCTGTTGTTGTTATTCACTTAATAAGAAAATTACTGTTTTCCCTTTTAAAGCTAAATCACAGATGTCAGCACAATTGCACTTTGTTGGACAAATCTTTTGAATGCTTCCCCAAAGAACTTCTGAGTTCATCTCAAGAATCACCAAAATGGAAATGACTCAATAATAATATGAGCAATGGCTTCATCATGCCCAACCATCTGGGCAAAATGAGCCTTCAGCTTGACTGGTCTACTTACACGTTGTTCCAGAAGAGGTCTGGAAGGAAAAAAGGATTATGTCAATTGCGTTTTAACAGAGTGACTAAGTTCTGAGCATATCCAAAAAAATATTATTCTTCAGAATTGAGTTTTACTAGCTTTGGAGACAGTGACACGGGGGTCCCTTGTGGCTCTGCTCTCACTAGCAAGTTCTAAAGCCATCGCCTCCAGAAAGGAAGGGGACATAATCTTGACTTAGCTCAAAGCCTCACCCATGTTGTTGCCTTCAACAAACTTCTAACAGTGCTCTCTCACCCTTCCTGTGAGCTGCTGAGAGGGGAAAGGACACTGCCTGCTACAGTGAGCAGCCTGAGCAGTGCAAGGCCAGGCCTCTGACACTGTCTTCCCGGGGTTTCCACTGCTCCCAGACACATATTTAATCAAACACCTATTTGCTCCATGACCCCTTGGAGTACCAATCAAGTGCTGGTGGATTGTAATATACACAGCTTTATCATCACTTTCCTGAAGTGAAGAGAACCAGAACACATGGAAGAACAAACAGGACAGAAGGGGAGAAGGTGAAGAACAATTTTTCCTAATCAGCTCCAAGGATAGTTGGGCCGGCAAGTGCTTCTCAGTCATCATGAAAGCATTACAAGTTCAGGGGAGGCAGCAGTTTTTTTTTTTTTTTTTAAATGGGCTTTTGGCAGCCAGGGTGTCAGCCCTTCCCAGGAGCTGCAGAGTCTCTCCTACTGCCAGGACCACTGAGTGCTGCTGGCCTGGAAGGGCACCGCTGAGATTGCAGCTGAGTGGGGCTGAGCTGGAGCAGTTGGAGCCGTGCTCCTTCTGATAGTCGGTCCCAAGAGAGATGGACTGCGAGGGCTTTTAGACTTCACCATCACCATGGTGTTTTCAACAGAGGAAAATGTCTGATTACAGAGGAATGTGACAAGGTTTGTTTTACATGTTATCAAAAACGCAGAACGTTCTGAGAGTCTGAGCAATGCCTGTGTTACAAAGGGCTGGAGTGTGGGGTGATCCTGTGGAGCATGAATGTACAAATGCCTTTGAGAAATCTTTTAGTGTGATAAGTAAGATATTGTGAGAAAACACTAAGGCCAGATGAGCTAGTAGACTGACCACCAGTACCATCGCTCCAGCTGATTTCTTTGTTAATGTTGGGGTTTAAAAGAAAATTAGTTGCAAAAAAATTTAAATTAGATGGCTCACACAAAAAACACATATCTCTTGCTTCCCTTTAAAACGAGATATTTGAAAACATTAGGGAGGCCAAGAATCTATTAACCCTTCCTATTTTTATTTTTAATCAATAAATATAATTGTATACATTCCATATTTATGGTATTAAATATAATGTTTTGATGTAGATTCAAAGCTTGGTCTGGTCAAATCAAGCTAATCAACAAATTCACAATCTCACATATTTATCACTGTTGCAGTAAAATATCTGAAATCTTTAGCACATAAAGCATTAAGATCTATTATAGACACCTTTGTGTGCAACACTAAAGCATATCACCTCTGCCTGAAATCCTACCCTCTGATCAAGTTCTCTTTCCTCTATCTATTCTTCAGCCCCATTCCCTAACAGCCATCTCTATGTACAAGACAGATGTTTTTAGCTTCTGCATAAGGGAGATCATACAGCATGTGTATATCCTCTAAATGAACAACTTGAAATGAGGCAAGTGCTAGCATCAAAGTTCGCACAACTTCCTTACATATGCTTACATTTAGTACGTGTCTGACCCTACATCTGGTTTGAAATCTCCTAAGTGGAAGTCAATAACATGGCATGCAAATTTGGGGAGCTATAACTAAGACACAATAAGACAGCAACTGAATATTGAATAGAAATATAACAGTGACTAAAATGGCAAGGCACAATTCAAATTATTTTATGTGGAGGCCTAACAAATGTGAGCATTGCTCCATGCTTTGAACATGGATGTCTACAGAAGGGTGAACTTAGATGACCTGTCCTATTCTTCTACAACTGTGACCCATATGATAGCTTTTCATAAATAATAAAGTCATAGTTAGCACTGATTCTCAAACCTAATCAACTTTTCCAAGCTACCGTTCCAGTCACACTCTTCTGGTTAGAGCCCATCCTACCTTGTCGTTAACCAACTGCAGTGGATATTCAGTCACCATCCCACGCAGCATTTTGTCAACCTTTAGCAAGATCTAGACCCAGGTGTAGCTGCTCACGCTACAGTTCCCCTTGGATGCCCCAGCAGTACTTTCCTGGGACCCTTGGTCATGGCTCTGTCCTTTCTTGCATGCCAATAGTCCTCATGCAATGAAGGACAGTACCCTCCCCAGAGTAGTGACGAGACCTGGGTTACAGAAGAACAGCTCTTTCTTGTTTCAGAATTTTTGTTTGTTTATTTATTTATTTTTATGGCCGGCTCAGCCTGCCCTGAGGGCAGGGCTGGCCCAGCATGTGATGCCGGGGATCGAACTGCGGTCCCTTCAGCCGCCCAAGCTTTCCTTAAGCTGGCGCTTTAGACCACTGAGCCATCCCGCTGGGCCCAAGAACAGCTCTTTCTTTCTCTCTCGAATCCTGATCAGTGTCAGATCCCTTCTTGGTCAGCAGAAACAGTCTTTTAACTTACTTCCCCGTTCATCTCTGGCTAAAATCTCTAACCTGTTTTCAATAACAAACATCATTTTCATAAGCCATCAGGCCACTTCTAAACCTAATCAAAGTTTCCATTGCTCCTAGGGCCACTTAAAATTACCACGGCCCACCGCTCACCACATGCCAGCCACAATGGCCTTCCTACTGCTACCCGTCACTCCAGCACTTTCACAAATATGGGTCCCTCTGCTAAAGCACTCCCTGCTCCCTTACCCTGCTCTACCTTTCATCTCTCTAACTCCTCTTTCTCCATCAGGGCTCAACTGAGCACCACTTTTTCAGTGAAATTGTCCTAACCTCTAAGAATATAATTTTCATAAGATATGGAAGTTCGGGAGGCTGAGGCAGGAGGATTGGTGCAAGTTCGAGACCAGCCTGGGCTACAAAAGTGAGCTCAGGACCAGCCTCAACTGCATAGCGAGACCCTGTCTCAAAAAAAAAAAAAAAAAGATATGGAAGCTTCTATCAGAGCACATACTTTTATCCCTTATAATTTACAATTACCCAATTGCTAATAGATATTGTGATGCCTGACTTCCCTTCTGACCCTAAAAAGCCAAAGGGGGGTGGTCACAGAAGTATTACCATATTCCCAAGTACTTGGCACTTGATGAGTGCTCAGATATTGAATGAATGAATGATATCAATTGTCTATCAGGTAAAGATACATATACATCTTAGGAAGAGTGCTATGATGGACAGCATGCTGTTTTTCCCTAAAATAGCAATAAAAGCATGCAAGGAAAATTGTAATTCTGGGCATTAAACCTTGATGAACAAAAATTTCATTTACATGAATAACTAACTGGATGATTATAATGCATGAAGCATCCCTGTAATTACTAAAACAGATATATTTTTTGCCCAAGACCATCACTGTAGAGAGGTTTTATTTGCACATGAAATTGATCCATTGATTTCTGGCTCAGTAGCTTCATGTTTCAGTTTTGCTGTTATAGGAACTTCATGCCTGCCTGCCACAGGCTGGTACTTTCCTATTTCAAGAAAGGGTTAAATAGTTCCAAATCAGTTTTATTCACTATTAAATGTTACTTATATTAGATCAACCACTGGAGTGAGACTAACAAAATACTGGCTGTTTAACCCATGAAATCAATACACAATTGCCTGAGAGACGATGTATTGCCTTCAGAAACATAGGTAAACATAGGTTTTTCAATTATTTCCTAAGAGCGTTTTGTTTTAGCCATAGATCTTTCATGTTTGATCTGCTTTTTTCAAAGCTATGCATAGTGTATAGTCATAGCTGCTTTTATTGATTGTGTACTTTGTGCAAAGTGCTGTTCTATCCTGCCAATTCTGTGATGCATGCACTACGGCTGGCAAACTTTCCTTTCCACCATGTGAGGTAACCGAGCTGCAGGATGAAAGGTCTACTGGCCTGCCACTCAATCAGTAGGTAATAAAGCTGCAACCTGTACCCAGGCACTCTTCTTCCCTTGTTCTTCATCTCTGCACCATGACAATAAACATTTATGAATGAATACTTCCTTTCATATTTTTAATACTCATTCTGCCCACTTTATCATTGCCATATGCCTCCTTTAATTATTAGAAATGTGTTTGGAAGCTATGCTATCATTTCATGTTAATACAATGACTTGTGAGACGACATAATTATTCATCAGACCTTGACTTTCTGTTGCAAAGGTACGTTCTGAGTAGCTCACCAGTGCGTCACCGTCCTGTCACTCACTTTCCTGATACCAAAAAATGGAAAGTATGGAAGGATTTGTTGCGCTTTACTGCAAGACTACATGGCACCAAATGTGTGTCATTGATCGGCTGTGTGACATGGAGTTCTCCAGATAAGTACGGATTTTCTCTAAGAATTTTAACATTTCCTTAGAAACAATTCAACTCTAGGCTTGTAACTCATGTCAGATTGTGTGGTTACCTTGTAACTTAATGAATGCTTGTTGGCCCAGTCAATAAACTCTATGGAGAGAAAACTTTTTCCTTAGCTTGCTTCCCTGGTAGTTTGACAACTGAAAGAAAAGCCAAGGTCAAAATGTGCTTACAGCAACATTTGCTTCACATTTAACTCCAGAGTACTAAATAATTTCCCAAGGATTGTGCTAGCACACACAAGGTCAAGACTGCTGCGAAAGAAAAGGATGATAACTGAGCCTTTCTTAGAAATATCCTGCCTTCTACCCCACCAGCCAATTACAGAGTCAAGATTCTGAAAGCTGACAGCTTTCTCTGTGGAGAAATTCCAATCTGCTTCAATGAGCCCTGACCCAGCAGAGACCTGGGGGGCCACCGATTCCAGCCCGTCCCAGTGCTCCTCTACCTGGGATTTCACTTATGTTCTCTCCCTCATCTCAGGCATGCATCATGAACTGGGAAAAGTTTTTTTTTTGAATCTAAGTTAGACATATTCAACATAATGAACTATATTTGCATATGTTTGTACATCAAAGAAAATATAACTAAATATAAGCAGTTTGAGGTTCTGACTGAAGGTTCCTACTCTAAGGCAGAAATCTTAAAAACATCATGCAGTCTTATAAAACAGTTCACTTGCTTATATCTGGGAAATAATGATACAGCTAATCATGTGTGGTACTGAGAGCTATATGGGGGTAGTGACCTGTCCAAAATTAGATTGCAAGGTGGACCAGAAACTACATATATGCTTGACTCCAACTACCATAATCTCGGAGACCAAGCCTCGGCAGAAAATATGAGATGCAATGTTCAATGAATTCCACAGCCCAAACCTAATACTAGCATCAATTCTGTGTCAGAAGGCACAAACGGCCTCTGAAACAAATTTACAGAACTTAGATTTGGTGAGTATCATGTGATGACCCACAAAGCGGAAAGAAAATCCAGACACGTGAGAAAATCCTGGACTTAGCCATGAACTTTCACAAAAAGTGCATTCATTTGGAATTCAGCTGATGAAGGCTAATGCAGGAGGTGGGAGATATTCAGAGTGACTATTCATGTCTTTGCATGGGAGGAAGAACGTTAGGGAAGACAAATTACATCAGTTAAGGCTAACAGGGCTGAGATAAGAGGATCCAAGGAGCCAAGGGAGATAAGGTAAACCCAAAGGGTTAAAGAGTATGAGGAGGGCAAATCTATCAGGCGAGAAAGGATGATTAGAGAGAACTCTGAGATTCGCTTGCATGTTGTGCTCATTTTTTAAGTTAGCACTCAGATTGGAAAATCCAAAAAGGCAATAAAGGGAGAAAGAAAGCAATGTGGAAGAGTTGAAAGACAAAGAAAAATGTTGAGAAGCAAGAGAAAGGTTTCTGTATGGATGAGAAGGGATGAAATCAGCCGTCCCACTTTTCTGTAGTGCTGTGATAACTACAAGGGGGTATAACCATTAAGAAACAAATACTGTATTGTGCTAAGTGACTGATTTTGGTCGGTTTCTAAATTACATGATTAAATTATATCTCCATGTTTGGCAAGGCGCATAGATTTTAACTTTAGACCTAGAGCAAACTTCTAAGATCTGGGGATCTACTCCTCTCCATTTTAAATGGCCACTCCCACTTTAAAGAGGAAGTAATGGAAGTCACGTAGATAGTCCTTGCTAGAACTGACGCAAAATTCCAGGGGCTCTGCACTAGCAGGCAAAATTTTCTGGATGTCCAATTTACTGTGAAGATCAAGAACTCTGACTTAGCAGTCCTTGACTACAGACCAAACTCTGACCACATTGTAGCATATGGAATCTGCTGAACAATTTGTGAAATAAACATTCCTATTTCCATGGGAGAACTAAGGAAAGGAAGTAAATATCCAGATTTATAGTCTGTATCAGATGTGTATATTAATCAGTGCTCTTCTAGAAAGTCAAGTACAAATGCATCATGTTTTAAGAACTCTTGGTAAGTGAAAATAAGTCTTAAAAATTACAGGTAATTTGTCTTTTAGAAAGTTTACACAAAAGCAATACCATGGGATTTCCTTTCTCTATGTTTTGATCATGTTTAAATATCTCATTAATAATACTGTTAAATTTCTCACAATTTTGTTAATTTGCTACAAGAACAAATGACACACTGCATCACTATCCTATATTTTCTATATGAATCAATAAGCCAAATGTGTTTATACTCAACCAATACATCTACTTCTAAATTCAAAGAGAATTTGACACTTTGGTTCTGTCCTCTGTAGAGAAAGTTGTGTCTGTACTACCCAAGCAAAAAAAAAAAAAAAAAAAAGAGCATTATATCTACTCCACATGAAGCATCAAGTTTGACAGGGTATCCTTGCTTCTACAGTGGCCGTGCCAGGGTCACCTGGAACTATAAATGTTATATTCCACTGGTCACCTATCTGTCAGTCTGTCAGCCACTCTTTCCCTTCCCCTTACAGGAACAAATTCTGTCTCTTAGGACTTAAAGAATTCAAGTGTGACATGAAATGTTTCACAGTCGTAAAACGTGAAATATTTTGCTTTCATAGTTGCAGATGAAGAAAATTCCCAATGATTTCTTTAATAATGAGATCCCTATCTGCCAAGATTTGAAACTCATTTTAAACCAAGAACACAAATAACTGCTCATGATATTACTTCATGTCTCCTGTGAGGAATTAAATCTGGAGATGGAGGGGGACAGCTCTAAAGCCAAGTGGGTTTAGGTTTAGAGGTCAACTTTTCCCACCAAGGTCTTCTCTCAACCCCAGAGTCTCTAAGTGTAAAGTGAAAATTACCCAGCTCATGATCAGTATAGGAGTGAGGTGATACAAGATGTATAGACCCCTGAAACAAAATGTGCGTGGAAGCCTTAAGCATACCTGTAGAATATGCAGTAGAAACCATTATTATAATTACTGCATGTTATTTGTATTAGCATATATTTGAAATATGCCAATATATATAAGAAATCTTTCTCTCTCATATATATATATGTATATGTATATACATATACATATATATATCTGTGTATAACATATTTTGATCATTTTCTTCTGCTCTTCCTCTCCTCCCTTTCCCTTCTCCTGATCCTTTCTCCATTCCCAAAAGTCTTGCTTCACTATAGTTATTTTACAATTAATTCAGCAGCCCACTCAAATTCGTACTCTTCTCTATACTCTCCCCTCTCAAAAATAATTTGAAAAACCATACATTTTCTTCTCATTTCAATATCATTCTCATTTTCTTCGCAAATATAACATCTATTCTATTTTTCAAAAGACTCTTAGACAAACAACTACTATTGGAGGAAATACACACATTGCAAGTATAGAATAAAGACACTTCTAGCCAGGCGTGATGGCACAAGCCTGTAATCCCAGCACTCAGGAGGCTGAGGCAGGAGAACTGGTATGAGTTCGAGACCAGCCTGGGTTAGAAAAGTAAGCTCAAGGCCAGCCTGAACTTCATAGTGAGACCCTGTCTCAAAAGACAAAAATAAATAAATAAATAAATAATAAACAAGATAAAAAAAATTAAGAATTAAAATAAAACAGGACAGTTCTACGCACCCTTTAGTATGTTCCTAGTGCAAGAATTTCAAATATAAACATAGTGAGTAACTGCTTATCATGGTGTGTTACACTGATTAGAGAAGGTGGAGTCAGCGAGGTGTCAAGTTGGGCGAATGAATCATGTCTAATATTGAATTTGAGCTTCACCACAAACATGGAAATGCTAACCAAGTGCCTTTGAGAAACAGGCACAATTTGCAGGAAATCCAGTACAATCTGAGACTCTCAAAAATGTTGAGGGGCCAACAAGATAGTTCTAAAGCACCTGCTTAGGTAAGCTTAGGATAGTGCATAGACTGGGGTTTGATCCCCTGTACCACATGCCGTGCTGGCCAGCTCCCAGGGTGGGCTGAGCCAGCCACACACAAAATAATAATAATAATAATAACAACATGATAAAATCAGTGAATATAACCAAAATACAATGGCTGTGCTATTAAGGGAGAATTTATCTCCCCTTCTCTGTCTTCGTGTAAGTCTTCCAGAAAAGCAACTCTGCCTCTACTTGAGGGCTGGCCTATAAAAAGGAAAATCCTCTGCTTCTCTGAGACATGAACACATGAACTATTAATGTATGGGTTTTTATATTTGCCAGCTCATCTGCTCATGAGTTCAGACACGTGCAGTTGGTAAGTTACTACAGGAAGGAGGTGAGGAGTTCTAATGATTTGCGGACTAAGATGTTATGCTGAAGTGCCTGAGTCCCTAGAAAGCAGTGTCCTCACTGAGGACCTTAGAGAGGAGGGAAGAGGGCAACGTGCAGGCTTTGAGGGATCCCAAAGGATGTCATCGGAAATACAAATGTGTAACCCAAGAGGCCACAGGACTGTTAAAGCTCATTTTCATCCTTAAATATGATGACACAAGATTAGAATGTGCTCCACCTCTGGGACATGTCCCAAGGCCCATGCTATGGTCCCACTGGGTCACTTTCACACCTGGTAGGACCATACATCGTGTCCTACTCAGCCACCAGTCTGTGCTTCTTGACAATGCTTGCATATATAGTGCTATTGCTTGCTGCCACCCCTAGATAGAGGCTTCAGTCTCTTAAGGTTCTTCTCAGGTTGGCAACTGAGGTTCAGTTTAAAAACACGCTCCTAGATCAGTGTGCTTGCCCTTTTGTGGCTGCAGCTGCCAATGTCTTCTGTTCGTGTCCATCCCACACACATTTTGTGGCTCAGCCTAATATCAAGGAAACTGCAAATAAGGCCCTTCGGGTTTTTTTTTTTTTTTTATCGTTTGTTTGGTCTAATAAAGTATTGGTAACTTTAGATTGCTCCACGGTTTGTTTATTGTTAAGAAAAAAAAAATTTCAAAGCAAGATAATAGGACGGTAACAATGAGTAACACATTGCATATTGTTGTCCTGAGTTACTCAGAGTTCAAAGTATCAGCCCTGAATTGTCCAAATGGTATTAGCATAAACTTTTCTCTTCAATGAAATAAGAAAGACTAATGGTATGACTATCTTAACTATTATATGTACTCATATTTTTATTTTAAAAACAATAAATACAATACAGATTTTAAAAGCAAGAGGAGAGGAAATTAACAGTTGGTATTATATTGCATAATGCTGGCCCCAAGGCAGTTGCTCAGATCACCAGGTGTAGGCAAGCAGTCTAAGCACTAACCGTTCCTTTCAATGTACTGATGGAAATTAGTAACATAAGTATCTTAGCTAATATCTGTCTATCAATCAATCAATCAATCAATCTATGTATCCATCTAATCTTCCTACTTTTCTCCCATCAAAGCTATTTATTTATTTTGCTTTGCCTGCCTTTTTCTCCCTTGGCCCATCCCAATTTCTTTTTCCTTTTGAAGTTCCTTCCCCTTTTGCAGTCTCTGTTGTACATTGTAGTTACTGCTTCAGCTTTCCACAGTGGAAGGACAATATGAGAATTGCACATGTGTATCTGATTTATTGCACGTATAAGTATGACTGCAAGTTTCATCTGTTTAACTACAAAAGTCTCCAATTTACCCTTCTCTTTAAGAAAGAAAAAAATCATTTATCTATCTATCTATCTATCTATCTATCTATCTATCTATCTATCTATCTATCTATGTATTTATTTATTTATTTATTTATTTATCTATTTATCTATTTATCTATTTATTTGTACGAGGTCTTGCTACACAGCTCAGACTCATAGTGATCCTCCTGTCTCTGCCTCCCCAGCGCTGGGCTTACCGTCATGTGCCACCACACCCAGTTTCAGTGGCTGGCTAGGTGTAGGGTCAGCAGCACATGTGGTACCAGGAATCAAACCTGCATCCTCGCCTTTGCCAGGCAGGCACTCAGACCACTGAGCTCTCTCCCTGGGTCAGTTTACTTCGTGATGGCTGAGTAACATTCCATGTTCTATGGCTTTTGGTTGATAAAGACAGAAACACAAATGCATTTAAAAATGTGTGAAATAGCATGACAAAGCTTAAGGTAATTATATATATTTCCTTTTGATTATCCTACTGCTTTTTTTTTCTTTTTTAAGTAGAGGCTTCATTTGCAAGAGGCAACTATTTTCAGCCAGGGTTTTCATAATCCAAGCTTTCTCTTTTTTTATGTATTTAGTAGAGGGTCTACAGGGTCTCACTACACAGGGTCAGAGTTGCAGTGATCCTCCCAAGTGTTTTCAGTCTCCCATGCGCTAGGATTACAGGTGTGCATCACCATGCCCAGTTTCAGCCAGAGTGTCAGTGTACCCAGGGGTCAGGGCCAGTAGGGCATTCCTGGGATTCAACCCTGGTCCCTGAATCTGCCTAAGCAGGCACTTTAATCCGCTGAGCTGAGCTATCTGGGTAGCCCCTCTTTTTTTTTTTTTTTTTTTTTTTTTTGGTGGCTGGCTCAGTCCACCCTGGGGGCAGGGCTGGCAAGGCACATGGTGCCTGGGTTTCACCCATGGTCCCTGCACTTTGCCTAAGCTTGCCTAAGCAGGCACTTTAGACCACAGAGCTAGCTAGCCAGCTCAAGCTTTTTAACGTATCCTCTACTTCTGACACAAGAGCGCCTCAGTATATACTAGTGCAGTGCCAAAAAGTGATCCTTGTCGTCATCAGCTTCCCATAACCTTCTGAGTCCATAGTCTTTCTCCAGGAAACGTTCCTGCAGCCCCATCCCTTCCACCAACATGTCAGCAGCTCTGTTCAGTCTGGTGCCTCTATTCAAGCCCAACCTTTCTTCAGCCATTTCCTTCTCTGGAATGTCCTCTCTGGCTCAACCTCTCCACCAAGACTGCAGTTATCAGCGTTCAAATACCAGGCACTCCCCAGTGAAGTAAGAGGAGATACCCAGGGCAGCCCCAGCAAGGCAGGAAAGCGCCAGCATCTCATCAGGTTTCAAGGCTAAAGTTTAACGGTCAAGCACTGTATCTGCTGTGCCCGCGCAGATAAACAGTGCAGGGGGCGTCACGGAGCATTCTTTTCATGCTCATTAATTTCAGAAGCGTCCTCTGCTGTCAGGCACCAGCGAATCTCCTGAAGTTTGTCACCCAGGTGATGTCTCTCGCCCCCTGACAGTAGTCGGGGGAATGCCTTTGTCATGCAACTATGATCCTATTGGTGAATCCGTAACACATGAGGCAATATCAGAGCTGCCGTTGCATACCTTGATTCCTATTGCTAGAGTTTCCAACCTGAAACAAACACTTTACTTATCCTTTTTAGAAATTAGAAAAGTCATTTTAAAATTTAAATAAATGTCACAGATTACCACTCTTCACCTCACCCAAAGAGCAATGAGATTTTCCACCTAGATTTTATCCCTTCTGTTCAGTTACATTCTGTTAGAATGCTTTGTCCGCAACAACAACAAAACGTTATCGTTCTTCACATTGGTTCCCGCCAGGCTCCTACTAAGTGCGGCATGGAGATAAGATACTTGTCCTCAACACCTGCTTTCTTTTCCAGTGTCATCTCAGCATTCTGGTTGACAGTCTTTTCTTAAACCTCCTCATGCCATTTTATCCGTTCTGAGACTCTTCCATCTTCTCCGGTGGTCATCTGTTTGTTCTCACGCTGTAACTGTGAACGTTCTTTTCTTGGACATCAGTCCGTCCTTGTGAAGGCTTTCTCTTACACGGTGGTGAACTCATTTCTTCACATGAGTTCTCTGCCTGCTTCTCATATGTCGCAAGGTCAAAGACGCTCCTGTCCTCTTTGTCCCTTCACCCCAACCTTTGCCTGGACCTGTTTCCCTCTTTTTATTGCTTCCTGTGTTCCCCTAGGTCCCTTGCCCAGGCTCTACATCTCAGAACTGTCTTAGACTCACTCTTTCACTTTGTTTCATTTCTAAGGTCTGGCACATTCCTTTTTATTCTATGTCATCTGTGTTCTTCTCATGCGCTTCCCATTTAAAAGGATCCTGTCTGCACTGTAGCTAAACTACGATTCACTACATTTGTGCTGTCTATTATGACTGCTTTCTGGTGAAGTTTTCCACCTTCAGGCTTTTACTCGTCTCCAATTTCCTGATATGTTTCTTTTCTTTTGGAAAAAAAAATCTTCATTTATGTATTTGGTACAGGATCTTTCTACACAACTCAGACTCATAGTGACCCTCCTGTCTTACTTCACCAGCACTGGTGTTACAGGTGTGCACCAACACCTTGCTGTTTTGGTAGCTGGCATGGTTTTCCTGGCGTTCTAGGGCCTGCATGTGATATTAGGGAACAAACTTGTATCCTTGTGCTTGCCAGGCAGGTGCTTAGACAGCCACGCTGTCTCCCTAACCCTCCTGATATACTACTGATGCTGACTTTCTATTTCAAATGTATGTGATGTATCCTCATATTCTACAGAAAAAAATATCCTAAATCCTGGAAACTATGATTCCCATCAATATAATACTTGGTTGTTTTTATCCAAGTAAAACATTATTACCTATCCTTTACTACAGTATGAAGGAACTCCAAGTACTTAGACATATACAGCAGCCACCCAGCTCTGCTCCTTATTTGGTCCCCTTTAATCCAGAGAAGGAATAAGATTCTCTATTGAGATTTGACCTATTCATGAATTCATCCTTGATTTCTTAGCAGAAATATAATCTCTTCATCATCTACATCTATTCTTCATAGTACTTGGTGTTTCTATTATAGTACCTCGGGGGATGGGTTTTGGTGTATCATCATCCAGTTTGTAGAATCTTATTATTATTACAGTGGACTGAACTCATCCAAAAATCTGAATGAACACAAAACAGATCCTCTCCTAAAAGGAACACCTAATTTTTAGTCTTGTAGGATTAGTTTTGAACTTCTAACTTACAAAACTCTGAGTAAATACTTTTGTATTGTCTTAATTCACAAAGTTTATGGCAATTTTGCACGAAAGCAATAGAAATCTAACATACTTTCCAAATAGCTATTCTGGTATAATTGACCTATGGTAGTTTGAATGAATACAACTAGGAAGAGTGTGTATATCTGTTGTATTAGAAATCTAAATGTATATAGGGCCAGCCTGATAACTCAGGGGTTTAAAGCACCTGCTTAGGTGGACTCAGGACTGGGGTTCAATTCCTGGTGTGTTGTGCTAGCCTCATCCCCGGGGCGTGCTGAGACAGTCATTGAGACTGGGTGCGGTGGTGTGCACCTGTAATCCCAGGTCTTGAGAGGCTGAAAACAGGAGGATCACTAGGAGGCTGATCTGTATAGTGAGACCCTGTAGGCCCTCTACTAAATACATAAAAAAGAAATCTAAAGGTATGTCCTGTTATTTTCATATGAAATCATCCCAAATATTGTAATAATATAGTCAGCTAATTCCTTGTTTAGTTAACCACTCTTTCTACAAATCTTTCCCAAAGAACCACTGTATGTCAACGATAATTTTCTTACAGTTTAAAAATATTGTTGGCTTTATTTCATCACTGCAATATAACCTGGGACATGGCAGTCCCTCAATACATATTGATCATTACACTCATATATAAATTCGTTTTCTTCACTTTTTATTCATTTTAATGAGAGAAAAGATGAAATGGCAATGAAACAGTTTCAAAACAAATGAGTAGGCACATTTGATCAATTTTCTAGCTTCCCTGGCTCCCAACATAGCCCCCTTTTTTGTTTTGTTTTGTCGGAGATAGGTCTTCCATTGCAGTTAGAGATACTGTATTTGGAGAAGTCTTTAGAGGACATTTTCATACTTGACATCAGTCCAAAGATTGTAGGCACTTGAATTCAGAAGAATAACCCAATATAGTCCAACAGTCCATAATAGTAGTGACTATCAGCACAACTGGCCATTATCTGAAGTTGTTGACTTGTGCTTTTTATAGCTCAGCATATTAATATAGCTTTACTTTTTATGCCTCATGGTTACACTTTTCTGCTGGATAGTTAAGACCAAGTTAAAGCAAGACCTATATAACTTAAGATGTAACTTTTTCTATCTAACAAGGTCAGTCAAATCTCCTCAGGATTTTCCCTGGAACCATGTACAGCACCTTGTCGATCTTTTGTCAGTCAGCCATCTGGATGAATCATGGCCATTGTTTAACCAATTTGCTCTCTGTGAACGTCTGCACGATTTTTTTCTCTAGACGACTCTTCTTAGGCACACTATACACTGTTGATCACTTTCCTCTCTGACCGTGATTATTACATTCAAACACAACTTTATCATGTAAATACTGTCTACCTGAAGTTCTTCACCTGTGAGATGCAGCTGGGAATTTGTGTAATTCACAGGATGGCTTCAAAGACATGCCTAAGGAATTAGTCTCACGTCATTTCTGTAACCTGATTCCCGATTATCCCGATTCCTTTTTGCTTTGACATATGTATCCATCCTTTCAGTTGCTTTCTGAACAAACTACTAGTACCTGGTTTCTTTTTAGTGCAGACTTCTTCAGTGGTTCTTCATTGCTTTCAGGTTAATGCAAATTGTGTACTTTGCAAGAAAAAAAAAATCCTGTAATATGTCCTCCCAATAATCTTCTCTCTCATTATCTTTCATGATGCCCTGAAGAAAATGAAGCATAGAATTTAAGTGTGTCGTTCTAGTGAAAGCTAAGAGACTATGGGTGAATTCTACATCTATAAAATGATTGGAATACAACATAGTTTAAGGGAAAATTCATACATAAGGAGTTCAAGGTATATATATATATATATATATATATATATATATATATATATATATATATGTATATATATAAAATGGAGGGTAACACATATCTAACAAGTAAGAGAAAGACCAAAAGACTTTGAAACATGGTCATCTAGCATTACAGGGAAACTATATAGCACACCATGGCACAAACCACACTCGTCATTAGGTTCAGGATTACAATATATACATTATGAAAAGTTACCCCTATGACTGATAAGCATATATCAGGAATACATGTAAAGTTTTAATCTCTCTATCTTTCATATAGTCTACATTGCCTATATTTTCTGTATGTTTAACTTGTGGAGCTATATCAAGGCTCTTGATTATGTTGGTGGTGGTACAAGTGTCATTTTTACTTAAAAAACTTTTTTAAAAAATCATGAGCTGTCCAAGGCGATAGCTCAGTGGCATAAGTAGCTTCCTGGCAAGCACAAGGTTCCAAGTTCAGTCCCTGTTACTGCAAAAGGAAATCAAATCACAAGCCTTTCAGGAAAGTCTGTACATAGCTCTATGCTCAGGTACAAACCTCAATCTCCTATAAAACTTGAAACTTTTCATGTAAAAATTTACAAGATATTTGCATGAGCTGGATTAATATACTTCTTTCAAATGTCAGTGTGAAAGAACAATAGCCCACAGCAGTTAAAGATCTAGCTCAAATATACAAAATCCAACTTGTGTCTCCTTGGACAGTGTTCACATTGTTACCGTCAGCCAGGTGATAATTCTCAGCTCAGAATTTGTCATCAGTTATCTTGCACTTTTTAATGATTTATTCATGCTATGATAAAGTTACTAGCTCCTTCTAGCTCATCAGGTGATAACAGAAAGTCTGTCTCGAAAGAAGTTTAAGTAAAGGTCAAAGAAATCTCAGAAATTTCATTTTTCTGAATCAAAGCAGCTGTACAAGCTTTTCCAATCAAAATGAAGAAAGTGTTATCTGCCTGGCAGGGCCCCTCCCAGACACCTTCTGTGCTTATCTGCTGAGTACTCACTGCTGACAGAAGCATAAAACTTGCTGTAAATTCCCAGGTGGAATTTTGTTCTCATTTAAAGATAAACACCTACTCCTTCCACTAAGGGATACTTGACTCTTCCTACTTTCTGCTGGAGAAATGAAACCAAAGATCCTTCACCTTTTCTGACATATCCTAAGCACTTCCCTAGGGTCGCCACACATCCTCTCCACTCTGAAATGAGGACATGCAAGGCATAGAGATGTTGCACTTTTCCTTTCTAGGGGCGTCTGCCTACCTCACCAGCAGTGACAAGAGGATATATAGAACTTCCTTCAGCTTTTTACTGCTATAAGGGCTGCTCAAAATATAGGGTGTGGTTGCCTGGTTACTTTACTTAATGTTTTAGCGTTGGGTTGAACAGAAGAAATGGTGCATATTCCTTTGTTCAGATTTTAGAGGAAGAGTTTTCGGTTTGCCCCCCCCCACCACCACCATGTAACACGATGTCAGCCACTGGTTTGTCATAAACAGCATTTATAAGATTGAGGTAATGTTCTTCTATAGCTACATTCTTGATGGTTTTTATAATTAATAGAAGTTAGATTTTGTCAGAAGCTTTCTCTCCATTGATAGGATCCTGTGGTCTTTGCCTTGCTTCTGCATATGAGGTGTGTTGCATACGTTGATTGAGATGACCTTGCACCTCTGGATGAAGCCTATTTGGTTAAGATAATCCTTTTGATGGTATGTTGTACCGTATTTGTAAATATCTTATTGAGGAAATTTTTCTCAATGGCATGTTTTCCAAATTCTCTAGTCCAGAAAGCTATCCCAACTTTTTAATTCACTTTGTTGCCCCTATCAAATGCTTCTCTCCAAAGACCTTCTAAGTGAACAACTGAGCTCTTTTTTGGGCGGGTGGAGGACCAGGGTTCAAACTCATGACCTTACACTTGCCCAGCAGGCACTTGTGCCATGGAGCTATCTCCCCAGCCTCCCTAAGCTCCTTATTAATAGCATTATCCATGTTGAGAACAAAGGTGTGCATGCAGAAAGATGAAGATCAGTTGCTAACTCCCAAAACAACCTTTTCTCAATGCTATACAAATGGATCTATACATTGATATCATGGGATAGGAATGTTTTTATGATAGGCCAAGTGCCAAAATCAAGTGTTGAGTCCTATAATATAGTAAATCTATAAAACACCGCCATCTTTCATGATAAGTAATGAGATGATTTTTCACAGCATTTCTGGCCTTGGACTTCTTTATCCTATCGTTTATCCATTTCTAAAACTTCAAGCCCATAACATCTGTCTATTCTTAACCACCTAAAGTTGTCATGGAGCTGCATAAGTTCTACAAATGTAGGCACAGGAAAACTGAAGTTTTCTGTGACAAACTTCTACCTGTCTTCTCAGGAGGAATTGACCAGAAGATTCAGTGCCACATACTACTTTCACTCTGGGCACTTAGCAAACATTTGTTGACTAATTGGCAACAATCCCTGGTCTACTTGTGAGCAAATGAGGTGGTAAAATAAATTAGCCAGGCCATCAAGCTCCCTCAGTCACTCAGTTACTCGCAGAAGTATAATTAGTGGTTACATACAGTGACTAAAAATAGACATCAGATCATGAAAACCTAAAGAGGGGAAACTACGGGGGTTACTTCTTGTAAACGCATGTATAACATATTTCAGCAAGATGTGGAAGGATGAAGGCAGTGTTTGAGGCTGTTTCGTTGTGTTTTTCAGCAGTCATAAAAATCCCATATTACCAACAGTGATGTCATCAAAATATGAATTACTAACTTAAAATATGATGTCAGACAACTTTCTCTTTCTTAACTCAGGATTCTTTCACTCTAATTCCCAAAGAGCTGCTCCGGACAGTCACCAGTCTTGATTTAAAGAACTCCAAATACGTGTGGGAGGAAGGGCAAAGCAAGCTCATGTGCTTACTTGGTGACGACACAATAAAGCTATCTCCAATGAAAACACAAATATAGCTAAACATGAGCTTGTTTTGACTTCTTTTAGAGTCTAGGCTCATTTGGGAAGAAGTAAATATGTGTTCCTATTTCTACATGCACATACTTAAGGTCTCTAGATAGGAAGAAGTTTTGTCCTTTCCCTGGTGGCTTTGGCCGACATTTGCAGCTCTAGCCAAAACTCAGAAAAATTGAAAGCCTGATTTATCCTGTAGCGTATTTGTTGCTCTGTGAAGTACTACGATATGTTTATCTGATGTATAAAAACACTTTCTATGTGAGAGTGAAAAACAACTCCTTTCACATAAAAATCAAAAGGGTAACATTTAAAAGGTCTGTGAAGGCAACACCCTCTGGTTCCGTCCACATAGGCAGCTCATGAATCGCATGCACTTTACTTCAGTTCATTTTAGCTTTTACAACAACCAGAAAAGCTGCCTTGGGGTCACTAACTGCTTTCCGTGAACTACAGCTGATCCATATTACTAAACAAATGGAGAGGACAAAAACAATGGAGGGTATGTCGCTTGGAGGAGGGGAAACGTGGGTGACTAAAATCTCCGCATTTCTACAGTTGACAGTGTTTTATGTCAAGGCATGGTTTGTGTCAATCAAACATATAAAAGTTACTGTGGCTGTGTAAGGCCATAAAGATGCACTTTTAAACTCTTAAAAATAAGGTACCATAATTACATCTTATAGAACTGTGCCTCCCAGGAGTCTCTTTGCTGTTTTTAAGATACCCATGGCAGATGAGGTAAAGGAAAGGGGAGGGAGTGAAGAAAAGACTTTGAGGTCTGAGTACAAAAGAAAGAAGAAAAAAATTTATTCAGATTCACATGTTGTCTCTCTCTCTCTCTCTCTCTCTCTCTCTCTCTCTCTCTCTCTCTCTCTCTGATTTATTAACTTTAATAACTGTGGGATCTCTCTCAACATTGGGTTTGAGGATTGAAGTCATTAGAGTACATGATATTTTTTTTCCCTTGAAGTAATCTCTACTTGTGTGGGTCATCTGGGAAAGTGAAACTGCTTTTGTTTCTTTTAACCCTTCACTAGCATCCTATAAATTTTTACTTCAAATTAAATTTGTCCTCATTCAGTGCAACAAAATCTGCTCAGCAATTATAACCTTGTACTTCACAAGTTTGCCATTGACATCACTGGTTTTGTTCCTGACAGTCTAATTTCACAACATCAACTTCTAGGAGGAAGAGGTTAGCAAAGATGCTCTGCAGATGTGGCCTGAGACCCTTCAATTCACCCTTGGTGGACCAGGGTGATCTTCCAGTGCTGGTACTGTACTCTTTCTGAGGTGGAATATCACATGTTGCCTCTCTCTGTCTGCTGTTTCTATACTTTTCTTTTTCTAAACTATTTATTTATTTATTTACTTACTTACTTATTTACTTATAAATAAGTAAATAAGACCCTCCTCAGGGTACAGGGTCTTGCTATGCAGTTTGGACTCATAGTGATCCTCCTCTTATGCTGCCCAGTGCTGGGATTACAGGCATGCACCACCGTGTCTTATTTTGGCCACGGCACAGCATGTGGTACCAGGGATCAAACCTGAATCCTTGCACTTGTCAGGCAAGTGCTTAGACTGCTGAGTTATCACTCCAGCCCCCGTCTGGTGCTTCTAAACTCTGTGATCTTAAGAATGGAAAAACCATTGGCTTTGCCCACTATTTGCGACTTACTTCCAATTTGAAAAAGTGTAAGATATTTTCCTCTGTTAGCTTTAATGTCCTTTTCTTTTCTTTTCTTTTCTTTTCTTTTCTTTCTTTCTTTCTTTCTTTCTTTCTTTCTTTCTTTCTTTCTTTCTATGCAGCGTCTCAGTATGCAGCTCAGACTCATACTGATCCTCTTTTTTTCAGCCCCAAGTGTTGGGACTACAGGCATATGCTACCAGCCCTGAGGGCAGGGCTAGTATGGCATGGAGTGGCAGGGATCAAACCCTGGCCCCTGAGCTTGCCTAAGCAAGCACTTAGTATGCTGAGCTACCTCACTGGCCCTTTTAATGTCATTTTCTGTCAAGAAACTAAATTGGACTAAATGGTTATAAAATCACATTAAGCAAACTATATCTAGTTGTAAACAAATATCTGATGAGGAGGTCCAGTGGCATAGGATCTGATGATAGGTCACTGTACTGTTGGAAATGCAATATTCTCACAGGTCCCAACGTGTATCTCCATGAGGCAGACCTCTCAGTCTGGGTGTGGAGACAACATATTTAACTAGTAAGGAGATGTTAGCTTACAAGAGTGGAACATCATTGGCCCAGGGATATGGGGAAGCCCTTGCATATATAGTTATGATCTGTAAGCCACGAAAGACATCCACTATTTAGTGGAAAGTCCTATAAACAGGAAGTGGATGAGAGGAACAGGTGCTCTAAAATGCATAAGAATCAAATGGAAAGCCTGAATTATATTCACTGGAAGGAAGACTAAAAAAAGGGATAGAAGAAAAATGCAAGGAATTATGTTATGAAACCCATCCATATCATCAAAGAATCTAGTAGCATTTCTGGCCATCATACAACTCCAATAGGTCAAGAAAGAACTTTCTAAAATGTTCTTTACATCCTTAACGCTCCAGAAGAGAGGCTTAGTGATACTATTACTCTATAACATAGTTACTTGAGCTCAACCTCACTGCCTTTCTGAGTATCAAACATCTCAGACTTAACTTGGAATTGGTATTTCCCATCAATCATTGATATTCTAATAAATCCTTGTAGAGTGCGATAAAGGCAATTACACATACTTACACATAAATTTAGAAATCTAAACATATACAAAATTGTAGCCAGTCAATCTCGATGGCATTTTTCCTTGACTCTTACTCTCTTTTAATGCCCTTTTTTGTTTTCTTTTAAAACAGCCATTTACCTGAGAGAGAGTATAGCAATAACTGAAATTACATTAGAAGCAGCACACATCTAGAAGACCAGAATGATAGGCATTCCAAGTGTAGTTTTTATGTTACACATTGCTCTCTTTGGTGTGAAAAACCTGTTGGAGATGCTTAGGACCATTTTTTAATTCATCCTGTGCATATACGTGCATGTTTTTGCCCCTGCCATGTTTCCTCTGTTTTCTGCTTGCAGACTCTTCATTGTTTAACCCTTAAGTTCTTGATTTCCATTCAGCTGTGCTCTGTCTTTCCATTTTTATTTCTTTTGAGTTCTTACACTAGGGAGACTGACTATACAATATGTATGCATGTAGGTCTGGTTTATTTCACTTATGAGTATATCGTCAAGATACATACACTTATGTATGAATTCTTCTAGTTTATCATTCTTTATAGCTGAATAACATTCCATTGTATAAAAATACCACATGCTTTTCAACCATTCTTCAGATGGTGGGCATTTTGCTTGTGTGACATCCTATAACTCAGTGGTATCCCAAGTTTTCTGTTCAGGGAGATTTTGGAAAGGTATTGACGATGTGTGGTGTGCCTAAGAAGAGCTACCTAGAGAGAAAACATTCTCTTAGGCTTTCACAGACAGCAAACTTGTCAAGCAACAAAAAAAAAAAAAAAAAAAAAAAAAAAAAAAAAAAAAAAAAAAAAAAAAAAAAAAAAAAAAAAAAAAAAAAAAAAAAAAAAAAAAAAAAAAAAAAAAAAAAAAAAAAAAAAAAAAAAAAAAAAAAAAAAAAAAAAAAAAAAACTTTTGAAATAGAAAATGACAGGATGCAGTAGCAAAATCTCAGACTGCCAGCCCACTAAGAACAAGTCTTGCAGGTAATGAGATACAGGAAAATACAAGAAACACACACTTGAAATTTCTGAAATGATAGCAACTGGGATAAAGACACAAGGCCATGAAGCTATAGATGAAATAATATTGGAAATAATCTGTTAGGAAAAAAAAGACAACAGTCATGAAGAAAATGCTCAGTACATCTAGAGTAGATATAGCTGTAAAAAATAGAGAACTATAAGAAAACAAAGGACACTATGAATGATCAATATATGAAATAAATATAATACGTGAAATTCATCCAAACAAATATCCAAGAAAGTAAAATTTCCACCTCAAGGTGAAAACACTGCTAGTTAGCTGGGTTAATGTGTTTTATTTATTTATTTATTTGTTTGTTTGTTTGTTTGTTTGTTAGTTAGTTAGTTTGTTTGTTTCTTTTTGTTGTCATTTTTGGTGAAATGAATGCCCAACAAACCAGCTCTACAAAATTCTCTGAGGGCTGTATTAGAAAGAGAAAGTGAAGGCCACAAACGCATGAACACCCATAGAAAGAAATCACCAAGTAGGGCAAGCAATGAAACAGGATAAAAAACAGTAAACCAACCACAGGAACAAAATAACATAAAAATGGTAAGTCAATATGTGTCAGTAAGAGTCATCAGTGTAGATGGTCTGAACCCAAAAATCAAAAGCCGCTGGTCGATTCAGGCATGGTAGGACAAGCCAGTTATCTCAGCACTCAAGAGACTGAGGCAGAGGATTGCTGAAAGTTGAAAGCCAGCTGAGGCTGCAAAGTGAGCTCAGTACCAGACTGAACTGCATGGTGAGACTGCCTCAAAAAAACAGCGATGAAATGAAATAAGAAACTGAGTGGAAGAACGGAGGAAGACATAAGATCCAAACTTATTATGCATTGAACAAACACAGTAAACTCCCCCAAAATGCATAGACTAAAAGCGAAAGCATGAAACAATTCTTCAGGCCACAAGAATCCAGAAAAAAGCAGGGGTCACTACTCTATTTGTGGACAATGTAAACTTCAAACCAAAACTGATTAAAAGAGACAAAAAGGTCACTACTTACTTGTTAAAGGAAGATGTCAAGCAAAGGCAATGACAATCATAAATATGTAGGCACTGAACACCAGTGTACCCTACTACACAAAACAAATATTAACGAACATGAGAAACTCAATAAGCACTTGCACAACTGTAGAGGGGAAAAATGCAATTGTAGTGGGGACCTTACTACCTCACTCCTACAAATATGTAGATCAATTAGACAAAAAAAAAAAATCTACAAAGACATGTCAGAATTAAAAGAAGCCTGTGAAAAAACAGACTCTTCAGATGTCTATAGATGGATCCACCCCAAAATATCAAAATAAAGATTCTTCTCAGGTGCACATGGTACATTCTCCAAAATAGCCCACAAAACATATTTAAGTAAACATAGAGGAATTGAAATCATTCCACTTATACTATAACAATATAATGTAATTAAAAAAAATGAAGGGCAAAAATCACAAAACTATATAAGCACATGGAAATTAAACAACATCCTACTCAACTAGTGGGTAACAGAGGAAATGAAAGATGAAATTAAAAAGTACATACAATTAGATTATAATGCTGATACAACATACCAAAACTTAAGGAACAAAATAGCTGCCCGAAGAGGGAAACTTATACTGATGAACTGACATATTTGGAAAACAGAAAGAGTTCAAACAAACAACCTAATATTGAACTTCAAACTTCTAGAAAAAAAATCCAATCAAACCCAAAGCTCATATGAGGAAGAAATTATAAAGATAAGAGCAGAGATTAATGTAGGTGAGACTAAGAAAACAATACAAAGATTCGATGACTTCAAAAGTTGATTCCTTAAAAGAATTAATAAGATTCATAAATATTCAAGCTTATCAAAAAGAAGAAAAGGAGAACACAAAGTCAAGCAATTAATTAGGAATGAAAAGGGATAAATCACAAGGGATCCTACAGAAATCCAGGAGATAATTATTATCTACTTTAAGAACCTATAGCCTAATAAGATGGAAAACACAGAAGAAATGGAGAGATAGATAGGCACAGTTGAAAATGTCAAAACTAAATCAAGAGAATATAAAAATTCCAAATAACCTGATATCAACTAATGAAGCTGAAAGTGTAATTAAAAATTTGCCACCAAATAAAAGTCAAGGCTCAGACAGATTTACTATTAAATTCTGTGAGAAATTTAGAGAACTAAGGCCACAAATTCTCACACTATTTAAGGAAATTTGAACAGAAGTAAAACTTCCAAAATCATTTCTGGAGGCCAGCATTACCATGATTCTGAAACCACAGAAGCACCCAGCCAGTAAAATAAACTTACAGGCCAATCTCCCTAATGAGAATTGATGCAGAAGTACTCATTAAGATATTGGCAAAATGCAGCAAATTATTAAGAACTTTATATAACATAATCAAACGAGATTCAGCCCAAGGATGCAGATAGTTCTGCATATGCAAATCAATAAATGTAATACAACGTATTGACAAAGCAAAAGATAAAAATCATGTAACCATCTCAATAAATGTAGGAATTTCTTTTGAAAAAGTCCAACATCTATTCATGATAAAAATCCCACAAAAATCAAAATTAAGGGTGTTTAATCTAATAAAAGCTATCTATCGCAAACAAATAGTCAACATCATATTAAATGTACAAAAAACAAAAGCTTTCATTCTAAAATCAGAAACAAGACAAGGACATCCACTGTCTCCTTTCTATTCAGTATAGTCCTGGAAACCTTAGCCAATGCATTTACAGAAAGAGAAAGAAATAAAAAGAATAAGCAAAGGAAAGAATTTAAATTATCATTATTTTTAGATGACATGATACTCTACATGGAAGACTGCTAAATCTCCACCAAAAAGTATAGATTTAATAACCAAATTCATTAGTGTAGCAGGATATAAAATAAACACTAAAAAATTAGTAGCATGCTTGTACACAAGCAACAAACTCACAGAGAGAGAAATTAGGGAAACCAAATGCTTTATAATAGCATCCAAGAAAATGAAATACTTAGAATCGGTTTATCAAAAAAAGTAAAAGTTCTACACACTGAAAATCAGAGTAGAGTATCCTCATAAGAGAGATCAAAGGGGATATCAGAAAATACAAAGATATTCCTTGTACGTGGATAGGAAGAATCAACATAGTGAAAATGGTCACACTCCTAAAAATTTCATGCAATTCCAATCATAAATATTATCAGCATGTCTCACAGAATGAGAGAAAACAATCCTAAAATTCATTCTGAATCCGAAGAAAGCTACAATAAAGAAAGCATTTCAGAACAACAAAGAGAAGTAAGGAGACATCATAATCCCTTATTTGAGGGGTTGGAGAGATGCCTCAGTAGAATAAGCCCTTGCCTGGCAAATGCAAGGTCCTGAGTTCAATCCCTGGTATCAATCAATCAATCAATCAATCAATCAATCAATCAATTAAAGTAAAGTAAAATAAAATAAAATAAAAACGGAAAACCAGACCTGAGGATCAGTGAAACAGAACAGAGAGCACAGACACAACTACAAACACACTAAACCACCTTATCTTTGACAAAAGAGCCAAACATGTTTACTAGAAGAAACATAGCCTGTTTAATAAATGATGGTAAACCTGGATTTCTACATGCTAAAGACTAAAGCTAAAGACTAAAGACTAAAGCTCTGGCACCACGTACTAAATTAAAGTCAAAATGAAATGAAAGTTATTAAATTAATAAATGTTAAAACTGAAATACTAAACTTACTGGAAGTAAAAGCAGGTGGAAACCTTGAAGACATAAGTGTAGGCAGAGCTCATGAACAAACCCAAACTGGACAGGAAATGCTTCAAAGAATCAACCACAGGGATCTCATCTTGATTTAAAACAAAAACAAAAACAAAAACAAAAACTTTTGGGTATCAAAACAAATCACCAACAAAGTAAAAGACAACCGGCAGAGTCAGAAAATTTTTTTTTTAGCTAATTGTCCCTCAGACGAAGGACTTCTATCTAGAACATATAACAAATTTAAAAGATTCAGACCACCTCTCCACAAAATTCAAAGACTGAGCCCACAAATAATCATCTGAGATGAATACACACTTCTGAGATGAAAAAAAGGAAGTGTAAATAAATATACAAAAAAACTCAACATCATTGGTCATTCAAGAGATGTAAACTAAAACAGTACTGAGATTTCATCTCACAACAGAAACAAATGCTTGTCATCAAAAAATCAACCAATAACAAATGCTGGATGAGCTGTGGGAAAAGGTAGCCCTCCTCCACTGTTGGCAGGAGTATAGACTGGTGAAACCACTGTGAAAATTAGTGTGGACATTCCTCAAATACTAGGATATGAGATTCCTTTCTATTCAGCTATTCCCCTTCTGAGTATCTTCCCAGAAGAATTAAAAATATCTTATCAGAGTAAGATACCTGTACCCATGTTTACAGCAACACAATTTGTAATAGCTGAAACTTGGAAACAACTCAAATGCCTATCAACTGAAGAACAGAAAAAAATGATGTGGTCTTTTCACACAATGTAGTACTACTTAGCCATAAAGGATAAACTTGAGACTTACAGACAAATGAATGCGACTTGACCACCCAGCAGAAAAAATGAACCACAAGGCATAAAAATTTAAGCCAGATTAGTATGCTGAGCTGTAAAAGGCTCAAGTCAATAGCTTCCAACATTGGCCAGTTGGCATGCCCACAACTATTATGGAATATTGGACTATGAATACAGCTACTTTCTCTGAGTTCAAGGAGAAGAGACATTTGTACCAATAGTGTTTAGAAAAGTTATCAAGTCTGTGTCTTGTACTCTGAGCGACTACTATGAAGACAACAATATGCAGTGTATTAATTATTATGGCTGTCCCAATGAAACTGTCTCATTGTCATTTCTTATTATTAGTTATTAAAATAATTAACAATAAAAAAATCAGACATACATGTGTAGACATCATATTGTCTCACTAGCATGAAAATTTGAAGGAATAAGTATGGTATAAAATGTATAATAGATGTTGTGAAATGTGAAAAAATGTTTAAAAGGAAAAAGGACCCAGGATGGAGGACAAGGAAATGAATAAATGGAACAGGGAGGAAAATTCAAGCTAGTTATACTATTAGTGCCTCTTAGTTCAAAGAGAAAGAGAAAAGACTTGCACTAATGTAATTAAAGAACTTTTTACCCATACTTTGTGCTCTGAGTATCTACTTTAAAGATGATATACAATGATGTATTAACTATTTTTCTTTTCCCACTATAGTTATGAAATTTTGTTTTAACTTTTTTACATAAAAGTTTAAAAATCCCCAGTGTTCACACGTAGTCTTTAACAGACAAAAATGGAACTGGCCCTTTATGACCTAAATGGCTTAGCCAGAAGGTGAAGCTGTCTGGGTTCCCCAGAAGGGAGGAAAGTGCTGACCCTACAGCACCCTCTGGACTCAGGGAACTGATGATTGTGTTAACGAAATAGATTTATTTGCCCAAGTCATAGAAATTTACTGGAGTACATTTTTA
Organism: Myocastor coypus; assembly: GCA_004027025.1. NCBI lineage: Eukaryota > Metazoa > Chordata > Mammalia > Rodentia > Myocastoridae > Myocastor > Myocastor coypus. Next base: position 82,347 of record PVJA010001528.1, read on the forward strand.
AATAGTGTCTGTCCATGTCATTATAAAAATCTTACAAAAGATCAGAACAGAAAGTCTGCCTCAATAAAAGCCATCTATGGAAAAAAAAAATGGACCCCAGTAATATAGCTTGTACCTTTTGGGAAGGAGAAAGGGGTTGTCCTTACATAGAGGTAGTTGCCATAGAGTAGATTTACAAAATGGTCATCCTTTGTAAGGCAAGATAAAACTTTCAACATCTGACTTTATATTAATTCAAACAAAATTAGATGCTCATTATAAAGTTATCTTATTTTTCTTAAGGGGATGTTGCATACACTGAAAAAACAAAACAAAACAAAAAACCAAAACTTTAAAATTACTGTTTGAGTCATTGAAACTACAAATCCAAAATTTAGCTCTTCCATAGGTGTGTGTGTGTGTATGTGAGTGTGTGTGTGTGTGTGTGTGTGTGTGTGTGTGTGTGTGTGTGTGTGTTTTACTAGGGATTGAACTAGGGATGTTGCACTTGCACTTGCCAGGCAGGCACTTATGCTACTGAGCTATCTCCCTGGCTCTCTTCCATAGATTTTTAAATTTAGATTATAATCTTATTATACAGTTATAGATTCAATAAATGTTCAACAGTCATGCTTAAGACACTTACTCCCTATAAAAACATGGTTATTAACATTATATTAAATGTATTAAGTGACATATGTTTGATTCTTTTAGGGTTTTCCCAATTTGTTGACTTTAAATTTATTAATATCATGAAAATTTTCCTTGTTGAGTGTACTTTACAAAAATTTAGTAAGATTTTACCTTAAAGTCCATTGCTAAAGCAATTAAGACGTTTATTCTAAATTAAAACGTTAAAAATGGAGTTGTGCAGTAGTTAAAATTATTTTACATATTAAGTATATACATCCATTCCATAGTGGAAAATGAGAGCATAAATGTATGCATGATTTTGGAGCCCAGGCTTAGAAGGGCCCAAAGTGCTGGCACCTTCCCTGCACTGTCTCAAGCTACCCACATTATTAAAAGCTAAGGTTTGCTCAGTATCCAGAAAGAAAAATATATAATTTGGTATGCAAATCTATTTGTCTCTGTCATGATTTACAGTTACATCCTTTCAAAACAAATCTATAGGGTAAATGTATCATTTTCAAAGAAAATATTGATTGTGATTGTGAGTTGGATAGAATGAGATATTTCTATGTAGAAGTATTCTATTTAGAGACATTTCTATCAAGAAATTTTGTTTTTGAATAGAGATAGAAAATATCTATAGAAAACAATATACATAAAGTATCTCTTTTTATCCAAAGAGATATGATTTATATTAATGGCAAGAACGCAAGCAAACTTTAACCTCTTATTCTGAGGCTGTCAAGGTTTGTTGTGTTCTGTTCATGCTAGCACAGCTACAAGTGAAGACAGACTTGTCAATCATGCGGTGAGCACAGGTTTTCTGAAAGGTTACACAGTTGTGTTGCCAAACTGGATATTTGGGTTCTGAGTCCCCTGAAATGACCTCTTCAGTTGTCTATAATACTTACATAGATAATTGTTATGTTTGTTACATAATTGCTATATTATCTAGGGACTTTGTGTCTGGTAAGCTCAGACTTATTTGTAGGATAGATAAAATAAAGAATGTTCCCACATAATAAACGAGACTTGATCAGAAAAAAAAAAAAAAAAAAAAAGAATGTTCCCACATGCCAGTATATGTCTTAGAACTAATTTTTCTAGTAAGTCATAGGAGACTTATCCAACCATTACCCTCCAAGAGAAACTATTCCTTTGGAAAAAAGAAAGCTTTGAAGACAATTTAGTTACATATACAAAAATATTTAAGAAATTAAAATTGTATAATTATTATTCAAGAAGTAATGATTTTTGTGAGTATGGTACTTACCTAATAACTGACTTACTTATTTAGTGATTATTTTAATGGAAGAAAGATTTATTTGGCCTTTCAATACTTTCAATAAAAGCATGTGTGCTTTATTGTTAAACAGATTGTAGATCATGAATTTTCACAAATTTACCTGAACTGAATTAAAAGTCTAGGCATGTCCAATCCAATTCTATGTACATTGACTGACATACAAGACATTTGTATTTATAATAATACTTTGAGCTATTAGTTCATTGAATGGTCATTTTCTGCAATTGCTATCAAACTCCAGTGAAAGGTAATGTGAGAAAAAGAGAAAAGTGGTCTTTGTGATTGAGATATTAGTTTCATAAAATTTCAGAACTAAATGCTTAGAACTCAACAGCCCCATTTTCAGTCCCAAATTACCCCTATTCAATAATGCTAGTTGGCATAATAGAGTAAAAATACTGCAGTCCTACTCCAAATTTGGGATAACTTTTGAAAAATGGTCTCAATTTATTTCACCAACTTATGTACAGGAACATTCGAAATGAGAATCAGAATAAAATTTAAACGTTCCTACTGAGATAAAAATGTTTGCAACTTTCTCATGCAAATATTCACATTGGCAAAATCCATTTGCAGTAAACAGCTCCTACAATAAAAAATCTATTTACTTGACTTTTTTGCTCATTAAAACCTCTGTATGCTCCATACTCAAAAGGTATTCTTTCTGGTACCATTTAAAAAAAGAAAAATATTCAGTATTTGTAGCTGTATTTTGGTAACACAAAAGTATAGTCAAAAACAATATAAATGATTCTTAAAAGAAGCATGATAAAATTATGAGCTAATATTCACCATAATTTGCAAATTATTAGATTTTAGCCAAATCAATGATTGTTTTGGTAGACCTAAAAGTGGTTGGTGGTATCAAGTCAAGCTATCACAATATTCCCTACCAAAAAATTCCTACATCCTACACACTTCATTGTTATTTATTATTATTATTATTATTATTATTATTAATTTTGTCTTTTTGAGACAGGGTCTCATTATGCAGTTCAGGCTGGCCTTGAGCTCACTTTTGTAGCCCAGGCTGGTCTTGAATTTGCACTGATCCTTCTGCCTCAGCTTCCCAAATTACAGGCGTGCACCACCACACCTGGCTTGGTAATGATTTAATAAATTAAACATAGACATAATTTTGAAAAATAAAATAAAAATATATAGGTTGGCTCCAATACAAACCCAGTATCACGGTGAATGAAAGATGAAGCAATGTGCCCAAGCTAGAGGTGATAAGACATATGTCTGTGAAGTTCTAAGATTACATACAAGAAATGACCAGCAGTTCAATTGAGAGTGACCAAATATAATAAAAAATTGTTACAAATAAGAGGACAGGGTCAGGAGTAGAGTTTTTCCTTTTTTTTTTTTTTTTTGAGGGGGGAGGGTCTACAAAGTGTTCTGGGTCTCACTACTAGGTCGGACTCATAGTGATCCACCTGCTTACAGCCTCCCAAGAGCTGGGATTACAGGTGTGCGCCACCACAACCAGTCTCAATTGTCCCCTCAGCACACCCCAGGGCCTTCATGGCAGGCCAGGAATCAAACCCCTGCCCCTGTACCTGCTGGCAGATAATTTACTCCGCTAAGCTATTTGGCTGGCTGCAGGAGCTGATTAAATCTGATTAAAACACAGGCTTTAGAATAGAAAGCCTAAGTCTTGAGGTCTTTCCACAAAGCAAAACAAAAACATCCCAGTCACTAGCTGGATTTCCAGCTGAGAATATACCAAGATTTTGAAAAGTTCATGTGCACTAGGTTACTATCCCCATAACAGGAATTGAAACGAGTAGCCTCATGCCTTAGTGATTCATCCTGCTTTACTCCTAATATCACCATTTGTGGAATCATTGGAAGTGCTGTTGAGGTCTGATTGTGCAAAGGACTTTGGAAATAGAGTTTGGGGGAAGAGAAATATTAGAAAAGGAAACATTATTTAATAAAAGGAGTCCTTTACCAGGCACGTGCACAAGTTATAAATGTAAAATATTATCACTGAATTATAAAACCAAATTGGATGGAAATAGAAGACACTTTTGATAAATTCATGGATGTGGAGATACTGTACTTCTCACTTTCTAGAACACGGTTTTAATCTAGGTATCTGGACTATATGTGCCAATTATCCAATCATTAAATTCAATTAACACAGCATCATTTATATCTATGCAGCAAGTCAACGATGTTATGAATTATACCAATGAGATGGAAAATTATTAGCAAGAATAGGAACTTGGCATGGCTCCTAGACAAAACTATAGAGGGTGCTGCTGTACTTCCTAGTTAAAAGTAAAAGGTATTGATAAGAGTTTATCAATAAATACAGACATTTCTTTATATCAATTGCTACAAGTGAGGTACCAGCTCATGTGTTAATTTAAGACAAAAGTTTGCATCTGAAATAGCACCTGTAATTAGAATCACACTTTGATTACAGTTTTGATAATCCATTTTTGGTAAACATTCAAGTTTCACCCATATCCTGTACAGACAAAATGTTCTCGCTTAATGGAAGTGTGATAAGAATTATCAACTCTACGTCTTTGAAGCCTTTGGTGATACTGTAATTTCTCGAGGAATGTGATGTAGACTTTTAAAAATTATTTTTATAATATAGGGCATGAGTTTTATGGGCTTCTATCTCTCCTTTCCTACCAGAACAATAATTTCTTTTCAGGTGTAGGAAAGTGTGTCCAAGTTATACATTAAGGAAACATTTTTTATATTGGATTCAGGATCTTCTGGACAAACCTAGTCCAAATATCCATTTGGTTATCTCTACCCGGGTACTAGATATGATTTGGAATCCCTCAACATTTTGGATCCAGTTCTCAGTATTTACTGTAAATCTGAAAAAAAAAATGTCCATTTTTCTAAAAAAAAAATGAAGCAAATAAGTAGTTAAAGCTTTCTTTGCGTATGGAAAGAGAAAGAGCACCATTTGAGACTTTTGGAAATGTAGTCAAGACTTTTCCCACATGGACCTTGCATCCCTTCATTCAAGGGTTCTGGGTTTATGAATCAGCTCATATGTGATAATTGGGTGAGATCACACTTTTCTACAGTGGTGATAAAGAACAGATTTTGATCATAGGACTACCATGACCAATTAGCCACTATAAAAGCCTTGTAAGCCATATTATGCCAATTGCTTTTCCAGCCTTGCTACTCATTAAAGTAACCCTGCATACCTCCTTTCAGTTTACTACTGACTTCACTAATAAAAGAATCAATTATCCCCAAAGGACAAGGAAATTTTCAGTGTTGGTGTCACCTATTGTCACCTGTGGTCTGCAAAGCCAAGTTGCTACAAGCCTTTTGAGGAGTATGGCTGTTTCCTTCACAGATGTAATTTTCCAAGTCTGGGTGAAAGAAGTGCCTAAGAGATACTAGAGAATTAAAATGTGGTTGACTTAATCACACAACAAATTTCAAGATTCTTGCCGCCGGATCTTAGTTACTCTTTTCTCATTGCTGGGACAAATACCTGACATGCAAGCTTAGGGAAGGAAAGGCTTATTTAGCTTACAGTTACTGGTGGTTTCAAGACACTAGAGGAGAGACTGGGATGCCACTGTGTCCAGGATGATCCATTCCATCCCTCCAAGAGAGGGCATGGGGAGGGGGGTGCATGCTGTCGGTTTAAGGGTCCAGCACCACTTCGGCCCCGCCCCTCAAGACCCACCCCTGGTCCTTTGGCCCTGCCCCTCCAGCCTTGTGCTTGACAGTCCCATGATTTACATGAGGCTTTGGGGGACAACTAGATACAAACCATAACACAGTCCTATGTTTTTGTTTTGTTTTGTTTTTTTTTCCTCTCTAGTTTATCAAGGAAGTTATAGTATCTCACTTTTTAAAAACATAGGCACTAAATGAATCTACCTTTTAGTCAAACTTAAAAACTAGGTTTGGGCCTGAAAGCTAGCTCAGTGGACTAAAGTTCCTGCAAATGCAAGTTTAGGCAAACACAGGAACCATGTAACACATGTCAAACCAAACCCACCTCCAGGGCAGGCTGAGCTGGCCACAGAGTCCAGGTGTAATGGCATAAGCGTGTAATCCTGGTGCTGGGGAAGCTGAAAACTGGAGTATAACTACAAGTCCAAGCTCTATAGTGAGGCCCTGTAATAATGAAATACAATAAAAAAAGAAGAAAAGAAAGAAAGAAAGAAAGAGAGGGGGGGAGGGAGGAAGGAAGGAAGGAAGGAAGGAAGGAAGGAAGGAAGGAAGGAAGGAAGGAGAGAAGGAAAAAAAAAAACTAGGTCTGATAGCCGTAAACTCTGGCAAAAGTTCTTGAAGATGATGAACTTTGTTCTGAAAGAAAATTACTCTCAAGGGTGTCATCAATATTCTTTAGACAAGAGGAGGTTAATGTCCACCAAGGAAGAGGAAAGGCGTTCGTGACAATGATGGTGTGACTTATTGCTCAGGTTACACATACTCACCAACATCTACCCAACACTCCAAAATTGATCCAGTTTTACACTGTCTACATGAATGTGACAGCTTTAGCATAGGGGGCTTATTAAAGTTGTGAATATCGGGAGCCCCTCTTGGTCCTTGTCTTGGCCCAAGAAGTTTATATTTGCAATCCCAAAGATAAATTCTTGGAATCTCTCCGAGCTAATTCCAATCTACCACCTCCAGTGCAACCTACAGTGAGGATAAAGACACTAAAACATACTTACAATTATAGGGAGCCAGTGGGTCCTAAGTCCAGCCACAGAGATGGATTTCCAGAACAAAGGCCTGACACAGGGCCAATCCCACAATTATTCAGTCATGGAGGAGGATTGGCTTGAAGATGAACTACCAAGAATTACAGGAAGTAGGTGAGCACTGCGAGCTGAGCCAGGTAGGAGGCCTGCATTTACCCCTGTCATAGGCAGAAAGAGTAACTTGTATTTTGCTATTGAGATAGTATCGAAATGTTTTGGTGTCCAGGACTTCAGCTCTGACGTGTAATCTTTCAAGCCCCAGGAAGTCACAGCCTCTATCTCAAAGCTCGATTCCAGCTAATAGCATAGAGCATCAGCTCTTCATCCTGTCTCATCTATGCACATATTAAAGAGCAACAGGTATGGGTTATCAGAAAAACATGCATGTCGTTTTCAAGGACTACCACCAAGGTCTTGCCTAGACCAACAGGCATTGCTTAAAGCCACCTGAAGGCATGAGGAAAAACCCTAGCCAGCTCTGTACATCCCAATACACGGAAACAGGGTCAGGCCCAGGCAAAATGGAGCCAGTCGCTCTTCTTTCAAGGTGAGCCACTCAGTGACTGACCACAAACCAAATCAATTTGTGATTTGGTTAACTCTGAATAATAGAAAGCTTCTATAGAAGGCGTTCTTTAATAAAAATCTCAATCGTGCTACTGCAGTTCCAAAAGCCGACTAGTTTCTTCATCTTGCTTTTGCTTACAACTTTTTAAATATGAAATTTTGATAACCAAGATTTACCTTTCTATATTTCATGTTCTATAGTGTAGTCATAAACACTGCAACCCACAGTACTATGCAACTCCTATTTTATTAAAAATATTGCCTAGCAAAAATAAAATAATATTGCATGGTTTCCCAAATCCTTAACTTCTTAAACAGCTCATCTCTGATAACTATGAGTGAAATACTTTTAATGTAAATGTTTTAGAATATAAACACCAAAAGCACACATCCTAAATAACTAGTTTGATGAGTTTTCATAAGTTGATTACACACCCTTCTTTTTTTGTGTGCAGAGTCTCACTAAGCAGCTCAGACTTGTAGCGACCCTCATGACTTCTGACTCCCTAGTGCTGGGATCTCACAAGTGCACCACCACACCTGGACTCCATCACTGATTCAGCGAGCCCAGGGGTGGGGCCAGCATGGCGTGCATTGCCAGGGATGGAACCCTGAGTCCGCTGAGCTATATCACAGGCCCTTGATTACGCAACTTTATTGTCAACAGGTCAAGAAAGAAGACATTATCAAGATAGCAGGGGTTCACTCATGCCTTGCTTTTTTTTTTTTTTTTTTTTTTTTGTCTTTTTGAGACAGGGTCTCGTTATGCAGTTGAGGCTGGCCTTGAGTTCACTTTTGTAGCCCAGGCTGGTCTCGAACTCGCACCGATCCTCCTGCCTTAGCCTCCCAAGTGCTGGGATTACAGGCGTGCGCCACCACGCGCGGCTATGCCTTGCTTTTTGAAGTAAAAAAGTTTAACTCTGTCTTGAGTTTTAAAACTGTGTGCTAGGATTTCACATTTTAAAATCCTATATAAATTAACTATGCGCAAGCTAAAATTATTTTCATTCTCAGGACAAATTCTATTTGGCTTGTTAGTTTTTACTTAGGATTTTTGTTTTTATGTGCATGAGGAAGATTGCTTTTCATTTTACTATATTTTGTTATCACTCCAAAGATTTTTATCAAGTTTTTCTGGGATTTATAAAATGAATTGCAAATAGTTCCTCTCATTTTCTGTTATTTGGAAAGTTTGACTTAAACTGGTGTTACTTTTCTCTAGAAACAGTGCAAGAATTCACTAGCAAAGCAATCTTATATTAGACTTTTTATGAAGTTTTAATAATAGAACTAATCAATGTAAAAATAGTTTTCCTGTGCTGACCACCACAAAGTGACACATACCTGAGAACTTTGAACAATAGACATTTATTCCCTCACAGTTTTGGAGGTCAGAAAGTGAGAAGTCCACGTGCCATTACGACCACACATCCTCCAAAGGCTTTGGGGGTCAGTCCTTCCAGGCCTTTCTTACTGGATTTAAGGCACACTAAGATAAGCCAGTATGATAGCTCATGGTGGATTTCTAACTGGTGGTCAACTTATTGTACCCAGTTGAATTAAACTGGCATGGTGCTGGGTGCAGGAGTCCTACCTGAGGGTTGCTGCCACCAGCATAAAAGGCAAAACAAGAGAAGCTACTGGGATGCTGTGAGGGATACTGTTTGGAGAAGCTGCTGGAAGATGCTAGTTCTCTTGCACTGTTCTGCTGGAGGACCTTGTCATGTGGGCTTTTCCAATGAACCTTGGGGGAGCTTTGGTCCTCATCTTGAGCAAGACTTCCTGGCTCTGCAGGGGAAGATGATGTACTGTGCAGCCTCATGGAGAAGCTTTCCTCATTGGCTTTCTTGATGGGAAGTCCGCTTTCCTCATCACTGGGGAGCTTGGGACCTCACGGTTTCTGAGGATGGCTGTGGTACTTTTGGTGGAGCTCTGGTACTTACCGTGAGCATTGTTTCCTGGCTGTAGTTCAGATCCCTCAGCCTGTTTGCACAGATCCTTCATCCCACTGGCGTAGACTTTCCAGCTTCCACCACTTATTTTTGGGCTTTTCCTGCACATATTGCATATGACTCTTGTGTGATCCATTATAAAACAGTGCTATAAAATGTGCTCTGAGCCCCGCATGGTGGCTCATGCCTGTAATTCCAGCACTTGGGAGGCTGAAGCAGGAGGATCAGTGTGAGTTCGAGACCAGCCTGAACTGCATAGCAAGACCCTGTTTCAAAAAGGAAAAAAAATGTGCTCTGTACACACATCAAAATTCTTAATGACGTATACCTATCAAAGACCTATTCTAAATAATACCATATTTACAGATTCCAGGTGGACATCTTTTCAGAAAGGTTTACCATTTTTCCTTTTTTTTTTTTTTTGTTTGACTTTTAGAAATTGTTTTATTTTTCATCAGCCTCATTTCCATTTTGCTTAGGTGTCGGCAAAACAGCTCAAGACCACTCGGTGGTGGTTCCTACCCACCCAGTGGCCTGCGTGGTGGGGGCTGCAGAGCAATCTTCTGTGGCTGGCTGAGCACTCCAGTTTTCAATAGGGAACTGCTGAATGGGCATACAGGGCACTTGCATGCCTTCTGACCAGTCTGCGACCTCAGGCAGAGCAGCAGTGAACTCCGGAGCTGGTGCAGTCCATTCACCCTGAAATTCCTCCTTGGTCACAGCCTTTTCAGCAGCAACCTGCTCTTCCTTTTCAATCTCTTCAGGATCCGGGTAGAAGTAGAGATCAGGCATGACTTCCCATGGGTGTTCACGGGAAATGGTACCACGCATGCGCAGCACTTCCCAGGCCAGAATCCACCACATCAAACCTACAGAGTGAGCTCCCTTATTGTTGCATGGGATGGCAATGTACATATAGCACAGAGGAGAATCTGGTTTGCATAGAGCAATGGTTGGCAGATTGACATAAGATGCCTCTGTGAGGGGCTGGTGGTCAGCCCTGAGATCCGTAACCACCAGAAGACGTGGCTGTCTGAAGGCTGACTGGATCTGGTTAGTGACGGCTCCAGGAGTGAAGCGGCCACCAATAGGAGTAGCTCCAGTGGCAGCAGCAAACTTCAGCACAGCCCGCTGGCCCGTGTTCCTAGAAGAGATGACGCTGACATCAGCAGGGCTTTCAATGGCCACTATGGCTCGAGCTGCCAGGAGGAGCTTCTCCCAAGTCCGCTTCAGATTTATGGTGTAGATTCCATCACTTTTCCTTTTGTAGGTTTACTGCTCCATCTGGAAATCCAGGTTGTTGCCACCTAAGTGGGTTCCTGCAGCAAGGAACTTGAGGACGTCCTCCTCCTTCATTTGCAGGACATCAAGGGAGCCGGACATTGTGAAGTTTCCCTTTAAGTTACGATGGGAGTCAAGAACAATGCCGTATGGACCCCGGCTGGGCAGCGCGGAAAAGCCCATTTTTCCTATAGCATAGGACTAATGAGGTTTCTTATATATTATAATTTTATAGATTTGTTGAATTTGTAGTTTCAGTAAGTTGTCTGTTTTGTTCAAGGGTTCAAAACTTGTCTACAAAAATCATTAATATTCCAGTGTCTACAAACTTTGTTTTACTGATTTTGGTTTTATAGATTCCTGTTTGTTTTTTCTCTTGATATTTTATTTGTTATTAATATCAATGAGAAAAAATAATAAGACTGTTTCACAACAAGTTAGTAGGACAGATACAATAATTAATACATTGCATATTGTTGTCTTCATAGGAGTTGTTCAAATTACAAGATGCTGACATAATATCTCGTCTATACACAATTAGTACAAATCTTTCTTCTCATTGAACAAAGAGAAAGTAGCTGTATGGATAGTCCAATAGTCCATAATTGTAGTGGGTTAACAGTACAATTGGCATTATCAGATATTTTATCATTCTGTTCCTTTTACTAACCTTGTAATAAAAACCATCAATTGTTGCTTCCAATCTTTTAAAATTTTCTAAAGTGTGCAATTAAGGTTATGTACTTTCCTTGGACTAATTTGACATTTTTTCCTCAATTTAAATTAGTGCATATTAATCATTTTAGATATCAAAATATCTTAAATTAGAATTATCATTTATTCTTGGATCCATATGTTATTTAAATATACATTACTGAACATCAAAGATTCTAGTTAACTATCCTTTTTTATTTTTAGTATTTAATTCTAGCATTTGAGTCCCTGTGTACATACTTTGATTTCATTACTATAAATTATTGCAGTCTGCTTTGTGATGAGACATACTCTTTTGGTAATTCTGTGTGCATTTTAACATAATATAGGGCCAGCCAGATAGCCCAGTGGACTAAAGTACCTGGTTCCACAAGGAACGAGGTTCAATCCCCAGGGTGCCATGTCAGCCCCACCCCCCTGAGGTGCAGTGAGATAGTGACTGAGACTGGGTGTGGTGGCGTGCGTTTGCAATCCCAGCAATGGGAGGCTGGAAATAGGAGGATCACTACAAATCTGATCTGTGTAGTGAGACTCTGTAGACACTGTACTAAATACATAAAAATAAATAAAAGTAATATATTTCATTATGAACTGTAGTATTTGTTACATATCATTTAGATCAATTTTTTATCATTCAGATAATATTCATACATATAATATGTTTCTATTTTTTAATTCACGTTTTGTAAGCTACTGCAAATAATATGTCAAAGTCCTACAAACATGTATTTTTCTGGTTTCCTTTTCAGTTCTGTCCATTTTCATCTTATATTTACACCTAAAATGTTGTATTCCAATTTTTTTTTTTAATTTAAGAGATCAGTTCTCAGTTTATTGTTGTCTCTTTGCAGGTAAATCATTAGGCCAAGAAAAGGATGACACTTCCGTCACTGTGCATGGGCATTATTTAATCTGTACAGTGTTCAAATAGAGAAGGGGAGATAAAGGGTAAACTCATTCTCTCTGCTCCAGCTGGGATATTCATCCTCCACCCTTGACTCTCCGCATTCTTGGAATTCAGGCTTGGACTCCCATCACCCACTCCCTGTTGTTTGGATCTTAGGACCAGACTGGGACTTAAACTGTTGTCTGCCCTGGTTCTCAAGCCTTTGGATTTGTACAGAAAATACAACACTGGCTGTCCTGGGACAACAGCTAACAAACAGCAGATGAGGGGCCTTCTCAGCCTCCATGATCCCATAAATAGAATTGATCTATCATGATAAATCTTTCTGCATATAATCCTGAGTTCTGCTTATCTAAATAGCTTACGTATAGGGCCAGCCAAATAGCTCAGTGGACTGAAGCTCCTGCTTACACAGGCTTGAGCACCAGAGTTCGATCCCTGGCATCCATGTTGTGCTGGCCCCGCCCTCAGGGCACACTGAGTTGGTGATGGAGACTGTACATGGTGGTGCGCACCCGTAATCTCACTGCTTGGGAAGCTGAAAACAGGAGGATCACTATGAGTCTAATCTGTGTAGTGAGATCCTATAGACCCTGTACTAAAATACATTAAAAGAATAAGTAAATAAATAAATAACTTAAGCATAGGAGATAGTATGGCTTTTCCTGGTGATTTTTAAGTGTTTTATTTCATTTTTGTGATTGAATTACAATGAATTGAGTATGACCTTACTTATGTTTTCCATGTTTGATTTACTCTCCTTGGAGTTCATTAAATTTCTTGAATAAAAAGACTCAAATGTTAAAATAGTTTATCAATTTTGGGAAATTATTGGCCATTATCTATTCAAATATTGCCTCTTTCCTGGCATCTATAATCAACCCTTCAAACTCCAATTTTACATGTCCATGTAGTGTGTGTTGGATTTGTCATCCTATCCATCTCTACATCTCTACTATTTTTGTTCTTTTTCTGTGTGTTTTGACTTAGCTATTTTCATTAAGGTCTTATCCACTTCACTAATCTTGCTTTTCACTATGTCTAACCTGTTACTAAGTGTAATAATTTTTTTTAAAAAATTGTATTGTCCAGAATATATATTAAATTTCATCATACTTTTATATTTCCATTCTTCATTTACTTTTATCCTCCCATAAATTTTAATTGTTCTCTTTTATATTCTTGAGCATATTAATAATAGGTAACTAAAATTTCAATCACCTTTAGTGATTTAAAGGTCCTTCTGTAGGTTTTTTAGTAAGTCTTTTAATTATATTTGAGCATCAACAGTATAAGCAAATTTTACATTACAATTCATGGATTTCATCTCTCTACCTGGTACCTACCAGTAATTGGTTCTTTCTATAATGTAGGAATTCCATGCATTGGATATCTAATAACAATCAGGCCACACTTGGTATGCTCTTGGCTGTTCAGTTTGCCACTCAAAGCCTGTTGACTCCTGAATTCTAATCATTAGCTTGTGAACTGTAATCATTAGCTTGGAAAACTATTGAAATCACTGCTCTGCTTTATCAAATTCCTAAAGGAACCAATTACAATTGAGTAGGAAATCCCAAATTTTGTTATAATTTCTCTGCCCCATTCAGACCCATATTACATAGTATTACTACTTAGCTAGAGTAGTTTTCTTATACATTCTGCTTGAAATGCTAAGATCTCTACATATTACTTTTGCCAAGTGGCAACCTGTTAAATGCTTCCAACGGAGCCAATAGAGGGTGCTATAAATCTAGGGAAGCAGGTACTACGAATAACAACTGAGATGAGTGTGCTATGCTACACACCTAGAGGGAGAAGACACTACTGGAGGATGATAAAAGAGATTTGCTTAATGTGAGCATACTGTTTTTTCTTCCTTCCTGCTAATAATATTCCATGCTTCTGTTCTCATCTTCCTCCACCACATCTTTCTTGCTGCAAAAAAATTTATTTGATTTGGTCCAAGGCTTAGGAGCTGTCCCAGGTGACTAAAAAACACTGCTTAGTGGATGAAATCAGAGGTTTGGGTCAAAGCCCTAATGCAGGAGAAGCAGAGGAGACCTGCAAAGCTGTTGGGTTTTGAACCTTTACTATAAGCATGAAAGTGACAGCCTCATTCTTGCTATCAACCGTGATAGGTCATTCTAGCCAGTAGCTGAATCAGTTTGCAATGTTTCCAACCCTGGAAAGAACTGGTCTCATGTGCCCCTAGAGGCACCAGAACCGTCCAGCTAGCACTGTCTTCTCAGAAGTTGGGGTTATAAACCCAGGGCAACACAAAGGCTTTAGCACCAGAAGAGTTTTCTCAGAGGCCTGGGTTGCAGTGCCATACAGTCCTGGCTCTAAGTTTTCACAGTTCACTAATTGTAATCCCTTCTGTTTATTCCATCAAGTCTTGGAGGTCAGTAGTTGCTTACTGCTGTTGTTTATATGCTATATATTAAAGTCATTTCTTGTCTTTTAGATCTTTAGGGCTATATACATAAGCATACAGTTAAAATAATTAATATGATTTCTGTTTCCTGACTGTACTATGACTGATACAGCATGTGTTAGTGATTTGCAGGCATGATTGCATATTTAGGAAGACCTAAGGATCTGTGGAACTGCTACCGTTATTATCAAATAATCTTGGTATAGTCACAGGCTATGTGGTCAAAATACAGAAACTATTTTATGTTTACATATTAGCATTAAAAATGGGGAGTGCTAAAAAACCCACATGTAATAGCATGGGAAAATACTCAAGCATTAATTTAACAAGTATTTTGAAATCTGTGCAGTGAATGTTATAGAACATCCTAACAGATTAAAGATTCAAGTAAACCACAAGACCTACTTGTGTGGTTTTGAAATGCACCTACAAATTTGCAGATAGCAACCTCTCTTTTCTAGTAGTAGCTTCTAATTCTCCTCCTTTGTGCCTTTAAAACTGTCAAATAGACTTGAAGAGTGTCCTACGAAGTGAAAAACTGAGGTCTGCGCATAGACCCAATAAAGAATTAAAAACTCTTATCAATAGCCAGACGTATAACTGGAAAAACTCCAGTCCATGAAGCCTCTGGGCGACTTTATCCTTAGCTAGCTGACGTTCTCAGTACAACCTCCTGAGAGACCCTAAGCAAGACCGTCTGATAAGTTGGCACTTTTCCTTCATCATCTGAATGTCGGTACTCATCAAGACTTAGCTTTTTTTTTTTTTTTAAATCTGTGTATTACCCTAGATCAAACCATCTATCATCTTCACTTTTATTTTTATCTGTAGCATAGCAAACTGTTTACTAGCATATATTTTACCTAATAATGTAATTGCCTACCAAAACTGTTCTCATACATGTCTCTGAAGATAATAAATACAATATGTCCTAAATGACTCATCTCCCTGTCCCCGGACTATGTCACATGACTTCCTTTAACCCCAACAATGATGCAGTATCTACCTCCTTTCCCAAGCCTGAAATTCAAATTCATTTTTTGTGCTTACTTTCCACTTGCCAGCCATACCCAATGAAATGTCAGTCTTATTCATCTCATCTCCCTGGTCTCTCACATATCGCTTTGTTTCAATTCCAATCTCAGTTCTTCATCTTCGCCCCTGTTAAATAGACTTTGCTCTGATTTTCTTGCTTTATCCCTAGTCTTTCCCACTCTAGACTTTACCTACTAGATAACTTGTTTTATAAATATAAATCCAACACATGTCTGCTATCAATCCTACAATAATTTCCTACTACCCATGGCGAGCTCCTCATATTGGCATTTAAGAACTGGTCTGCTCTGGTCTGGTCTGGTCTGGTCCAGCCCATGAACATCTCTCTAGCAAGAATGAGCTCCCTCTTCCTTGAGCTTGCTATGTTGTGTGCATACCCTTACATCACTGCACTCTGCTTCTTCCTCCTGCTGTGCTTTTCCCAATTTGCCCATCTGATAGACTCCTATGTAGGCTATGCAACTGCTTCTGGGAAGCCCTCTCTTGAGAGCCCATCAGCACTTTGCTCTGCTTTGTGGGGATCTCCACACTTCTATAATTGCCGATAGCAGCAATTGCTATGCAGTTGCATTCTGCCTCAGGCACTGCACTGCAAATTCCTCAAGGGCAGCAGCATGGCATCTACATTTTCACTACGGATCACAGTGCTTGGTATATTATAGGTGCTCTAAAATATTTGTTGAATTAATTCCATGCAGATCTAACAAGAGCATGCTCTTTTACAAATAAGCAACAGTTCATGTGGCTTAATGATGTTCAATAATAATTCCCTGATGTCTATGCCAACTGCTGGCTTCTGAGGAGGCAGCGAAATGGGAATCAGTCCTTGCCTATGTGGGGTCTGGGGTGTAGAAGCTCCCAGCGTCCTGCACCCTGCTGAGATCATGGCTTCCTGCTCTCCAATTTACCCAGCTTTCTCTCTTCCCCGGTTCTTGTGGTTTGTTGAATTTTGTGCTAATCTAAATTCCTCCTGAACATGTTCCATCACCTGCTCACTGATCCATGACCTGTTCTTTCTACTGAATTGCATTTTAAAGGTCCCTGGCTTGACTTTGCATTCTATTGCTGACTGCCGAGAAATGACCCCTGTCCTACATGACTATCATTCATGTTCTCCCTAAAAAAATACAATGTACCTACAGTGCTAAGGCAAATAAGCCTCGTGTCATAGCCTCAAACATGGTCAATCCAAGACCAGTAGACCAGAAATGGCTTGCCTCTTGCTCTATGCAGCCATGGGCACCACACTGGAATACTTCTCGCCTCCGAGGTGAGAACTGAGTCAGAAGCCATCTGTGTGGCCCTCCTGGCTCACCAGTCCTGAGCGGCCAATAATTAATTTAAGCCAAAAGTAAGTACTCCCTTGTTAATAGTAGTTTTTCTGCACTTTCCTCCACCAGCTCTGGAGACACACGGTTGAGTGTGATGTATGAGTTCTGGCGCAGATTGAAACCTGAGACCCGCAACAAGACACAGACAGGGAGAGGATGCTCTGTGCTTCCTAATGAATTTATGGGTTCAGTACTCTTTATCTGAAGTGTCAGCAGGGAAGAGTTCTTAGAGAGTAGCACCCCAGGCTATGAAGAAGCACCAACCCAGATCACTTTCTTTGACTTTGAACTTAGCACAGCTGCTTGCATTTCAAAACAGTTGACCAGTGGATGCTGCTCTAGGAAAATGGAAGCAGTAAACCAATGGAGGGGTCTACGGGGAGCGTCCTGTTCCTGGAGAACTAGACATTTGCTTGCTTGCTTTTCTCCTTTTTCTTTCTTTCTTTCTTTCTTTCTTTCTTTCTTTCTTTCTTTCTTTCTTTCTTTCTTCCTTTCTCTCTCTCTTTCATTCATTCATTCATTTTTTCTTTCTTTCTCTCTCATTAGTCAGTTACAAAATCAAGCCAATTGAGAATATTACAATATATAATGCAATTATATATTGTGCAATTCTGCTAGTCTATGAAAAGGAGCAGATAATGCCTGATTTGTTTTGTCTCCTTTTTTCAATTGATGGTACTTTTTAATCTACTTAATTTCTTTTTTAAATCGTTTTATTATTATTATTATTATTATTATTTCTTTCTTGCGGGACCGGGGTTCAAGCTCACGACCTTGCACTTGCCAGGCAGGCACTTGTGACTCGGAGGTATCTCCTCAGCCCCCTCTACTTAATTTCTTACATGTTTCTTTTTTGTTTCTTTCTTCATCCAATTTTACATATGTACATCTGATAATATAAAGAACTGGTTGGAAGACCACACTATGTAGTGCAACAAATGCTGTGGAATTCATGTTACTTTGTTAACTGAAATTCTGTATCACTTGTAATTTTTTCTGTTTTAATTCTATTTGTACTCCCTTTAACAAATATAAATAAATAAATAAATAGATAGATAGATAGATAGATAGATAGATAGATAGATAGATAGATAAAAAGTTTCCTAGGAAAACACAGTTCCACGACAATATTGAGAGCGTGAAGCTGACATTCTGCCTCCTAAAGCATGCTGCAGGCAAACTCAGGCTTCTGGGGCCCCTAGGCATCCTGCTCCGCCTCCATCTCCATCAGTCTGCTGGGTAGGGGTAGGGAAGAGCCTGTGGAAACCTTGACAAAGATAAAATGATTCATATTGGGCCCTGGTTCTCTCAGAGTTATATAAAATTCAGGTTCTCATTAATAACCGTAGACTGTGATTAGAAGGATTCTAAAATGAGATTTGAGATTCCTCCACACAATATAATTGAAAAATTACTACGCTAGCATTATTTCCTTCCTAAGGTGAAGCTATTTGAAAAGACACTTTAGAATGAAGGCCTTGACTTGTTTGTTTGTTTATTTGCTTGTTTCACTAATGCTCTCCAGCCCCAAACCATCCAAGCACATAATTTGAGTTTAGTGACCTTGTTTCAAGGAGAATCTATATTGTGGAGATGGTGGACGTCTCAGTAAGACCATATTAGAAAATTATTAGGAGATTTAGGCTCATGTTAGACCTTCTTCTTCTTCTTCTAAGAATTTACTAAAGTAAAAGCAAAGTAACAAAATTTTGAGAAGTAAAAGTAAGGAGAACTGGCTTGGAAGCACACGTCTGTAATTTCAAAACTCTGGGAGACTAAGACAGGAGGTTTGCAACTTCCAGCCAGCCTGGACAGTTTAATAATTGAGCAAAATCTCTTTCAAAATAAAAATAAAGGCTGGAGATAAAGTTCACTGAAAATATTCTCGGTTTTGACTGGGAGATAGCTCAGTAGAATAAGTGCTTGCCTGGCAAGCACAAGGTCCAAGTTCAGTCCCTGTAACACACACACACACACACACACACACACACACACACAAAGCTGGCTTTAATTATCTCTTAGTACGATACATACCAAAAAAAATTAGATGGAGCTGCGGAGATAGCTCAACAGTCTATGGACAAGTCTGGCAAGCACAAAAACCTGGTTTTGATCCCTAGTACCTTAAGCTGTGCCAGTCCCGTGCTGAGCCAGGCACCAAAACTGTCTGATGGGGTACTCCTGTACTCCAGTGCTGTGGAGACCAACAGAGGAGGGGACTGCTATGAGTCTGTGCTGCATAGTAAGACCCTGTGCCAAACAAATAAATAATATAATAAATTTGAAAAATTAAACAAAATGAAAAATAATGGGAATCTAATTTGAAAGTTAAATGAATGTGGACTGAGTCAAAAAAACTGTTTTGAGATACAGGTTACAAAAAATTTTAAAAGTATAATTAGATAATTGTGTAGAACATGTTAGGGTTAGCCTGCATATCTAAATTTTTTTAAATTTTAGAACCGGGGATCATTCTCAGGACTGACCTTGCACTTGACAGGCAAGCACTTGTGCCCCTGACCTATCTCCCCAGCCCATGCATATCTACATTGTTATGTTGTTGTATTTTTACCTGTGATATTTTGATAAGTTGGACACATTGTTTAATAATATTTTGAAAAAACAAGAATTCTTTATACATATCCTCACATGACTATAGAGTTTTGAGTAAGACATGACATGTGCACATATACTAAAGCTACAAGAAAATCTCATTTAGCATAAAGAATTTTAAATAGTAAACCTTGTCAGAAACCCAGGGTTTAGAATAGTGAATTTTGAGACAAAATATGAGCAAAAGTTGAAAACTGAGACAATTAAAGAAAGCTTGAAAGTAACTTATTTATAAAGTCTAGCAACTAGAAAAAAAAATCTTTCCTTTGAACTTATTCCTCCAAATGTTTTACTTTTCAATGTCAATTTATTCGTGTGCACTTGGCCTTAGTTTGTAAATTAGAAATTGTTTGAAAGTCAGGTAGAGACTAGACTGGCGATAAGACACAAATTATGAAAGTAAAGCAAATGGAAAAACCCAAGTGAATACCGCGGACACTTCTAGACTAAACTGATCAAGTGAAGAAGTTTGGAACACAGTTAATGTTACATTTACAACTGACAGGTTGCTTCTTAAATGTTTAAATTTGAAGTGGAGGGGGTTCCTCAAAGACTCCTGAAATCACTCAAGGCTACGTGAATAGAACAAATTGTTACTCCTGAGAATTTTCCTAAAGCGCTTGACAGCACTTGCTTAGAAACTATTTCCAACCTCTACATCAATCTATTTTTAAACTTGGCAGAGCGCCTCATCACTGGGGGACAAGAAATGATTGTTTCCCATATGCTGAAATCTCCCTTCATAGGACAATCTTACAGTTCCTCTGCAGCGACTGGGGTCTTCTTTGGAGCCGTTTAAAAATGACCTCCAACGCAAACTGTCTACCATATACTATTTCCACATGAAAGCACTGGCCAAGCAAAATTTCAGTTTGTCTGAGTAGATTTGGAAGAAATACACTTAGTCTTTGAAGAAAGACATTAAAGCGAGGCTGACTTAGGTCAAGTTGAACTACTTTTGGCATCAACCCCTAGCCTGTCCCTTTATAGACTTTCTTAGGTCTGAGTGAAACATAAATGAGACACTATGAGAACCATGACCTGAAAGGCTGCTTTAAAAATTTCTGTATGCTATGCAAATGTTTTTCCAAAGGTTATATGTAAATTTATGAGATTATACCACTTGATTGCAAAATAACTATACGTATATGATTCTACATAGAATCAAAATGATTTTCCTTTCATTTTAAAGGGAACCCAGAAACTACGCATCAGATGGCTACAGACATTGAACATAGAAACAGAGGTATTTCCATTATGCCATATTTCAGACAGTAATCCAGTTAGTAGATTTCTGCACCTCTTTAAACTCAGTTTGGCCATATTTTCTCCAGACTTTTTGGGGATCTAAGGACAGAACTTTTACTCTTGTTGACATTATAGTCCTCTGTAACTTTGCTATGGTTTGGATTGAAGACGTTCTCCATGACTCAAATACCTAAGGCGTTGCTGTCAGATGGTGAGCTTTTGCTGAAGTGATTGGATCATGCAAGGTCTGATTTCACAGAGTAGTTTAGTCCATTGATGAAATCGCAGTTCTATAGTGTTCTTGGGAGGAGATAGATAGAAGTAGGGCCTAGTTGAGGGGAGTAGATCGTGAGGTCGTGATGTTGGAGACCTTGTCCGTGCCAGTTTCTGGCCCCTTTCTGTCCTGCTTTGCTCTGTCTCTCTGTCTGTCTTTCTCTGTCTCTCTATCTCTCTGTCTCTGTCTCTGTCTCTCTCTCTCTCTCTCTGTCTCTTTATCTGTCTGTGTCTCTCTCTCTGCAATAACTCAGGCCTACAACAATGAGTCCAGCCAAGTATGGGATGAAACTATGGGCCAAAATAAGCCTTTCCTCCCTTCAAGTTGATTTTCTTGTGTATTTTGTGGCAGTGAACAGCAGCTGACTGAAAAGTTTCAGGAGCCTCTCACTGTTCTCTTTGATGGTAGCATCCTTCTGCCACTTCCTTCATGGCTTTTACCTTTATGTGCGATGTAAACTTACTGTTCTAGCCCGTATTTCTCCTCAGAATGGACAACCCTAAATCCAGCTGTTGTATCTGCTTCTTCATGTGAATGCTTTAAAGTTAATTCAAGCTCAGCCAACCCCGGTGCTCAGTCAACAGTCGTTTCCTCTTAACCCAACCCTTCTCCAATGTTCACAGCTCAGAGAAAGTTCTCTTTTCCATTCAATTATGCACATCACAAATTTAGGACTCATGTTCCCCTTCTCCCTCACCTCTTTCCCACAGCTGACCTATCACCAATCAGTATGTACGACTTGGCCTTCTAGCTCTCAAATCCATCCTATACTCTGCTGTCTCTAGGATGATGCAAGTCAGCATGCATAGGAGTGAATTACCACCCAGGGACGCATGGCAGAAGTGTGATTCAGTGAATCATCATTTCTAGCAGGTGTCTTATTCCCAGATGCCCCTTTAGCTCCTTGCTTCCTGGCTGCCATGGCTTGAGCAGCATTTCCTCTGCCAGACCTCTCAGCCATGACATTTTGCCTCCGAACCAACCAATCACATTCTGAATCCTCTGCAAACTGTGAGGTAAAATAAAATAAATCATGATTATTATGTACCCTTTCTCAGCAATGGGAAAATCCCTTATACTCCTGGGTAACTCAGTACCACTGAAATATTCCTGACCCCTGTTGTTCCATCTCTATGCTCAGTCATTTGACTCAGAGTCAACCCAAGAGCAGAACTTTGGGTTTCTGAGCTCAATTGAGACTAAGACCAAGAGCCTTTCAGAGCTCTGAGGGCCTTCTGCTAGGGCTGGAGGCCAACTCTCCCAGCATTTCCATAGGCCTAGACCACTGTAGCTTCCTGCCTCCAGACCACATTAGCATACTTATATCAAGTTACATGAATGGCTACCTTTGTGAGTCAAAAATAGTTGACACCCAGTGGCATCTTTCTATTCAGCCTGAGTCCAACACCTTCCTTCGATAAGAACAATATTTTCTTAACTTTTAAAGAATATAATTTCTAGTGATAAAAAACAGCATTAAAAACAGCACAAAATTTCACTAAACAAAGTAGTAGGAACTCAACAATGGCTACTGTATTTCATGATGCTATCTTCAAATTAGTTGTTTAGATTAGCAGATATGGACATGCAAGATTGCTTTAAAGAAAAAACAAAAGAATAACAAAAAAGCCATGAAAAATTCAAAAGAAAAGAATAAAAGCAAAAAATTTTAAGCATTAACTGCTTCTTTCTAAACACCGGCAGGAAATTAGCTCAGCGGATTTAGCACTTGCTTAGAGGAAACGCAGGGGCCAGGGTTCTGTTCCTGGCCCCTCGTGCCATACTGGCCCCGCTCTAGAGTGCGCTGAGCCGGCGAGACTGGGCGTGGCGGCGAGCGTCTGTAATCCCAGCCCTTGGGAAGTACAAACAGGAGGATCACTATGACTCAGTAGTGAGACCCTGAAAAAAAAGAAAAGACGGAAATGGACATTAAAAAAAAAAAAAAAAAAAAAATCAGGAATTAACACTAGAATTATTCAAACTATCCTGCGTAAATACCTAAATATATCTTTTTCATTGATTTCATCTGTCCTTTTGCTTATCTCAGTTTTTCCTTCCCATTGAACGAATTCTTTCCCATTCACAGTCTGTTGTACCTTTCAGATTTTAATTACTGTTCCAGGGTCTCTCACCTGAGAGATAATATGATATATGCATCTGTGGATCTGGAATGGTTTAATACCCAAATCCATAAATGTAATACACAACATTAACAGAACCAAAGACAAAAATCACATGGTCATCTCAATAGATGCAGAAGAAGCTTTTGACAAAATCCAACACCATTCATGATAAAAACACTACAGAAAATAAGAGTAGATGGTCTTTACCTCAACCTGATCAAAGTCATCTACTATAAAAGCTTTGTAGAAAAGAAGACACTCTCTATTTTTATTCTCTACTAAATATTCAATGGATATATACTCTACACCGTGTGTTTCTCCTTCTCTTCACTGATTATACTTGTTATTTTGGATCATTCTTTGGCTAACCATTATGTTGTTATTCCCTCATTCATATCCCAGTTCCAAATGGGAAAAGCCTATTGTGTTTCATATATTGCTATGTCTCTAGCCTCTGACTCAGTGTCAGCCCATAGCATGTACTTCAGTGTTTCCTTAGTTAACTAAGTATCTTTTCCTGGTGCTTTATAAGTGATGTAGTTCTTTTAAACATGTTCTTTTGTTGGCTGTCTTAGCCATTCTGTAGGGCAAGCATTATTATTCTCTTCCGCTTTGTACATAGACAACTTACCATCTTAATTTTTAATTAAATTGAGAAATGCATAAATTGCATAGTAGGTCTTCAACTCAGATATTTTATTTCCTAGTCTTGGTGCTTGTGATTAACAATGTCTTCTCAAATCCTTTCTCTCTTGAATCCATCTTTTCCAAGGTAGGATATGGTGAAACATTGTGCTGACTTTGGCAGCAGGTTTTTATTAGGTCATTAAGAATTATAATTCTGTTTGAGGCTCTGGCTGATAGCTCATATATCACAAAACCATTTTATTTTTAGTTTAACCCAGATTTTCCCACATTCCAAATTGGTAAGGGCAGGAATTTCTTAAACATGATGATGTCTGTAGTCATTCACACATGTTCCATGTAACGCATGTGAGCCTTTCCCTTTTGTCATAATACATAACCATAAGTTCCATATGTATGGATTTAATCATAGTGGATCAAATATATTTTGATAAATTGAGTCTGTGTTGAATATGGACATATTTTTTTCTTGTCATTTTTCCAAAACAATACAGTCTAAGAACTACTTAAATAGTATTTATATTACAGTAGGTATTCTCAGAATCAAGGGACTATTTAAAGTATATAGGGGGCTATGCATAAGTAAGATGGAAACATTCTGCCATTTTATACAAAATGTTTAAGCCTCCACACATTTTGGCCTCCAACAGAATTACTAGAACCAATCCCTATATATGCAGAATGACCAAGAGATGACTGTATTTTGGATCATTCACATTTAAAGTGACTGCTTCATGGGAAATGAATGACAACCACTCTGTCAAATATTTTCCAAATGTTTTGCAGTCATTCACTAGTGGGCCAGTTAACTCTGTGAGTCAGCACTGGGCCACTAATTATGAGGTTAGAGACCACAGCAAGTCCAGTGAAAGGAAAGCATCCTACCTTTCTTCAACAGAGTAACAGTAGTAGTTTGACCATGTAAATATCTGAATACTATGATTACTAAACTCCTCAATGTTCATACCTGCTCAAGACACATTTTCCCCCATTAAAAACTTTCAGACATAGAAATGGACAGCTACTTGCTCCAACTGATTTACTCCCTGTGAAAGGCCAACATCTGGAAAGAGAGTTACTCTGATGCTGAAGAAATCTCATATCTTGAGAGTCTGAATAAAGAAGGCAGATATATAACCCCTGGAGTTGATATGTATAAATCTCAGAATTGGGGGATTTCAGTCTAAGAAGCAAGCATCTTCGAAGAAAAATTCAATCACTTCAGCAAAGCATAGAAGCACTGAAGGAAAGGCCCAGGGCGTCCCTGTAGTGACTTTTTCTAACCTCCCAATGTTGCTTAAGTACTGTATGACCCCACGGATCTCACCTGTCTTGACTGTCTTCCCAGTAGAGCCATCACCCCAGTGAAACCTTCCCAGGGGGAGTGCTCATCCCTTCCTCCACTTCTGACTCCTCTTTTCTAAAGGTCATACCTTTTGTTCCAGAGACTTCTGATGGCCCTATCTGACATAGATCAAAAATTCTACCTAATGAGCATAGAATGATTGCTCAAAAAGAAGCTACAAAGTAGAGTCTTGCTTTTTAGAAATGGAGCTGTTTTGCATGTGATTCAATAATTTCTGGATTTCTAAATGAGATTTTTCACATACCATTCTGGATATCTGTATGCAGGTGGCTGCTGTGGAAACCTACAGATAAGGTCTTAGCATAATTTCAGTGATTTACACACTACTCTTTTGTTTTAAGAAGTATAGTTCTTTGAAACAACTATAGTGAAATATATAGTTAGTTCCATTTGATAGCTACATTTATGCCTTGTCCTTGGGCAATAAAGGCTGGATTACTGAGAAACTCTCCAATCATTCTTGAAATATTCCCTGTTTAATACCACCAATTTTTATGCATAAATTCTAGATTCATTATGTAACTATTGCCCAGAGTTTTAGTGGTTACATGTTATTTGCAAAACAAAATCCATACTCATGTCTCTGATATTAAGTTTTCCCCTATGTAAGTCTGTTCTGACTTCCCTGAATCATGTTCACAGCATTACCCAATGGAAATTCTTCTTCAGTGTAAAACCTCATGTATTTACTGTTACTATTCATTCGTTTATTTAACGGACACTTATTAGACATCTGTTGTGGCTTGGGCATTATTATAGGCCCCAAGGATTGTAGTTCTAACCAATATTGATAAAATTCATGACCTGAAGGTGTTTATACTCCAGAAAAGAAAAAAAAAATCTCTAAATAAATATTTAATTGAACAAGTGGTGGGAAGGGCTCTAAGGGAAAGCCAAATACAGAGGGACATAAAGGCCTGAGAGGCATTTTATGAAGGAGGTCAGAAAAGTCCCTGAAGGGGTGACACTTGAGAAGACACCAGAGTGAAGTGAGGTGTCTGACTCTGTTAATAAGTGGGTGAAGAACTTCCTAGGCTAAGGGAAGAGCATATGCCAAGCTCTCTCAAAGAGAATGTGCCTGGTGCATTCAAGGAGAGCAAGGAGATCCATGTGAACAGCCTGGCTGGAGGAAGAGAAGCAGAAGCAGAAGCAGAGGAAGAGGAAGAGGAGGAAGAAGAGAAAGAGGAGGAGGAGGAGGAAGAAGAAGAGGAGGAGGAGGCGGAAGAAAAAGAAGAAGGAGGAGAAGAAGAAGAAGAAGAAGAAGAAGAAGAAGAAGAAGAAGAAGAAGAAGAAGAAGAAGAAGAAAGTGACAGATGAGT
Organism: Myocastor coypus; assembly: GCA_004027025.1. Taxonomy (NCBI): domain Eukaryota; kingdom Metazoa; phylum Chordata; class Mammalia; order Rodentia; family Myocastoridae; genus Myocastor; species Myocastor coypus. Next base: position 108,816 of record PVJA010001528.1, read on the forward strand.
GAAGAAACTAGACCAGTGAGGAGACCCAAGGCATTTCTGATGAGAGAGATGGGAGCCATAAGAAAGGCCAAGGGAAGACAACGTGACCGATTTTCTTTGTAAAATCAGTACTGTGGCTCAGTATTAAGGAAGTTTCTAAGAGGACAAGGTAGAAGGGGTCAATGGTAGTTTACTATGTTAACATAGATGAGAGGGGATAGTAGGCTGGGTTGGAATGTGAGAAGTGGTCCCGTTGTGAAACTGGTCTGAAAGAGGACAGACTTGCTAATGGGCTAGATGCAGGCTGAGAGGAAAAAAGACAAAATAGATAAGATTCCTAGAATATTACCTGCATGACTATGTGAATTGAATTTCCATCAAATGATTTCAGGAGCAAGTTTTAGAAGAGGGTGGTGAGAAATAAAATCAATAGCTCAGCTCGCAACTGAGTCTTCCTTGTCAACTTGATTGGACTAAGAGATGCCTCAGAAGCTAGCAAAAATCAATTACTATGTCTATTAAGGTGCTTCCACAGATGATTAGCCTATGTGAGTGGAAACTGGGGGAGCCTATCTTAAATGGGGGGGGGCACCATCCAATAGGTAGGGAGACCGGATGGAGCAAATGCGGAAGGAAGAAACTTGCCAGCCTACAGAGGTGCCCCCTCCTCCCGCCCCCTTCCTGGCTGCCATGGAGTCGGCAGCTTCCCATGTCCCTTTGGCCATGATGTCAGCACCTTAGCTTAGCACCAGCCCCAGCATCTGGAGATGTCATGGTTGTAGCCATGAGGTTAAGACACCAACTGGATACACACATGTGACACACATTGAAAGCTGACCGAATGCCACTCAGAGAAAACAGGAACAGGAATGCCCGTCAGCTGGGTAAGTGCAATTCGCTATGGCAAGGGACAGTCTGGAAGCGGAAGCATCACAGCGGCACTTCCCTCTGCTCCCGCGACAAGTCACAATTATAGGGAACTGAAGTTTAGTTTCCACTCTGCACTGTTCGAGATGATTATTTCCTGGCCCATGAAGGTTAATATTGAACATTGAGATGATATTTCCCTCGAAACTTGGCACATCAGGGAAAGAATAATTCTGAATCTGTGCTTGATAACTACAAGTTGCTTCAGATATACTATTACACACATGATCAGAAAAGTGGATGGATCGCACTCTGGGGGTATATGTCAGCGAAAATGTTTTTATTTAGCAAGAATGTGGGCATTTGCCAACAGGAAACAGAATGACATGGGTTAGCTTCAACACCACCGTGATTTCATTTAAATAATATGATAGCAGGAGTTGAGCTATGATGGATGGCTTGATTAAACCCACAAGCAGCAAAAGACCCGGTTTATTTGGCGAAAGCCAGTAACTTCAACGCCCTTTTGTCAAAGTTCAGTTTCAAATTATCTAGATTTAAAAAAAAGATTGATAATATTTTTAAAAAGTAAAAAAAATGTTGTTGTATGGAATTAATGTTTTCTCATAGTTGATTCATGTTTAGAATTTCACAAATGGAGCAGTAAAGATTAGCTGAAAAATTAAAGGAAAACTCTCTAAAAAGTTTGCTATATCAATTAGTAGTCTTTCATGTGGTAAAAATACAGTAAAAGATAATAAACTACAATTTGTGGCAAACACAGCACAAAATTTGATATTAGAGAATCTTAAGCCTTATGGTTATATTCTACAGTTAAAAGTATGTTATTTATTTATTTATATCTATTTTTTTTTTTCCAGGACCAGGGTTCAAACTCACGACCTTGCACTTGCCAGGCAGGCACTTGTGCCACGGAGCTATCTCCCCAGCCCCTTTATTTATATCTATTGCTGTCACCTCTACACCTAGAAGCATGACATGATTTTGAAAATCAGAAATGTTACATTTTATTTTTTCCCATTGTTTGTTTTCAGAAAAGCAATACCCTTTAGTGAATGAAGATAGAAATGGAATCAACAAACCCAGAATGCCTTTTATTTGATGAAAACTGAGACTCAAAAATGTTATCTTCATTTTCTCATCTTCCTTTCCCTTGTTCCTGGAAGCTATAGACACCAAATAAATCACTTCACTAATGGGAAATTTCTTGATTGGGTTTCTTCTCTTAAGATTTTTTTTTAAATTTAAGTACATCTTTGTTTTCAAGGCACATGTCATCAGTCACAATAATGCTATCACTTCTGAAAATATTTTCACTTTCTGACATGCACCAAGGTGCTATAAAGTAGTGCTGACAACTCCGTCTTTAGCATTCCACAAATCTTAGGGAGATACATCACCAGAAAACCACACAATCTACATCCGGACTCTGACAAAACTGAAACATGGCCTGCCAGCCACAGATAAGGTTGTGAAATGTTAGTCCCTGAAAAGGTGATAACAGAAACGAGGATCAAATGCATGTACACCTTCACCTTTGTTCGCCTGAGGCTTTGAGCCAAGGCACTTGGGCTAATAGATGTTACCACTGGGCCTCTTGACACAGTCAGTAAGATACCCCACGTATGGCTGCGACATGAAATCACACTATTGATCTGATATTAAATACGTGGCTGAGTGCATGATGAAATGAAAAGATGCTGTGAATAAAGTGCCTGCAAGCAGGCGCAGGGGACAGGGGTTCAGTCCCCGGGCCTGTCATGCCAGCCCAGCCCCTGGGGCATGCTGAGATGGCCATTGAGACCTGCAACCCCAGCTCTTGGGGGGGCAGCAGACAGGTGGATCACTACAAGTCCAATCTAGGAGCGAGACCTTGAACACCCTGTCGACTCTCCCCACCCCCAAAATAAAAATAAATAAATAAATAAATAAATAAAAAGATGCTGTGAAGAAATAGCCCAGCATCTTCTGTAAAAGCAGCGTGGCAGCTGGAGGCACAGCTCCAGGGATCAAAGCAACATGCCACCACGTGGCTGCCTTCCTTGGCATAAACAGAAACTACGGAATGTTCTGGAGCACGTGGAAACAGCTTCGACATCTTCATCTCCATCATCTTCCTTTTTAATCTCCATGTGTTCTGGGATTTCAGGCTGTTACAGATTTTATATGGAAAATTTCAATAGATAGGAGAAGACAAAAGCCCATTACCCTGGACCTGGACATGAAATATTAAACCAAAGGATTTTTTTTTTTAAAAAAAAGACTTCTTAAAAATATAACCAGAATGACCACAAATACTAACTTTAAGGCAAATTTATAATCATTTGCTTCTTAATGGCTCCTCCCCCGTGCCATTCATTTTCAAACAAAGCTGAGTTTATGGCCATCGTTGGAGATTACATTCCCGTGCAGTTGCCGTATTTCTTCTGTAATGATTTATTTAAAAGGGCTTCACCATGATAGCTCTCCAACTTTGTTCCTTCCTGTATATCACTGTTCAGGGTCAAAAGCTGGGGAAAGGGCTGGTCCCTAAGGCCTCACATATTTCACCAGGGGAGACTCTGGCTTTTCACTCCTCTTTCTCTCCTCATCACTTTATGCTTAAAGAAGAACAGATGTGGAAACGTTTAGAGAAAGACTAATTGAATTTCACATAACACAATTTAGCATTGTTTGAGGAAGTACCTAAATCAACAGCACATTTTCCAAAGTCCCAGCCTCGCCTAATTAGAACACCAAACGTGTGACTAATTGGCCACACTTCCACCAAAGGCCCTGCTGCAGATGAGCTGTCGCCATTGCCTCTGCCCCGGCTGAGGCCAGCGGTTTGGCTGTGAGGTAAAGCGGTTGCTCTAAATGAGCCGGGCTGAGCGTAATGGGAAAGAAACCGAGATGGCCCGAGAACAAATCCAGGGGAAGCAGGAGAGGAACTGGAATGTTTACACTGTGCAACATCCAGAGAACTACCACAGATTATCAGAACATAAATTAAGAGATACTTGGGGCCCTCTAATTGGGACAGTTAATAGTCTGCGCTTTATCATAGCAGTTTCATGGACTTAGAACTTGACATCTAATTAAACTATAATCCGATATCATCAGCAAAGGCTCCACTGAACCTGACCCTTTGCCACACTGGCAGATCTGCTCTTGGCGTGCAATGGGAGGCTTGCTTTCTTCCTCAGTTGTATTTCCTAATGGTGTGCAGTAGAGTGTGTGGGAAATAAAAGACATAATGAGGGGCAAAGGAGAAGACGATTCTGGGTTGGTTCAGTTGTAAAATCGGGGAATTTTGCTGTAGGGAATCTATCATCCCAAAACACTCCTCCTAGGTATAAAATCCAGGGGACTTAGAAGTGGCTTTAAAGTCTTTTCGTCTTTTATATTTTATAGATGAGGATTCTGAGGCCAAGAGAAGTGCAGTTATGTGCCTGGGGCCACACATATCTTTGGTAAGCAATTCAGGACCAGAAATCAAATCTTTAATACCACACCTTTCGTGCCATTGTACTTCCTCTTACATGTTTGAGCAAACATTAAAATAGTAAAATTATCCATAGGGCTTCATAATTGTGTACTGCTTGGGCAATCTGCTCTCTCCCAATTCCTTAAACAACAAAATTATCTATTGGCTATAAATTTTCCAGAGAAAATTATACGACCTTCTAATTTGCAAACGTAGATTCTGATTTCTGGCCTCCATCTATTAGGATAATTGGCTGGCTAAAAACCAGGATATTTGCTTTAATTAAATCTCCCCGTTTTCCTTTTGTAGCTGATGAGAAATGCTAATGAGCTCATGTTCAATAAAAATAGGTTTTTGAAAGAATACCTCTGTGTCTAGAATTAAGCTAAATAGAAAACTGTACTTACTGGCTTTGTGACTATGAAATCTATTTTATGCTTACTTAAAATCTATTTTATGCTCACTTTATGCTTTAAAGTATACAACATATTTAGAAAAATAAACGTTCCAATGAGGTTTGTCGATCAGTAATAGATTTATAATCCTAGGAGAATTTTCAAGCTTCCCCTTGCCAAGTAAGATATGATTTTTATAACTTTTTCTTCATAACTAGTTGATGAAAACTCAGAAAATAAAAGTAACATAGTACTCTCATAAGAAAAATATGTTTATTAATTAAAATAGAAATATTTATTTGATAATCGACTCCTTAGAATGATCCTTGGCCCTGTTTCTTAATGAATAAAGAATATCTTTACTTTAGAACTAATTTCCAGCTTCTACATGCCAGTAAAAACAGTCATAGAAATCCTCTTTCCTAAGTTTTAATCAAAATTTCTAGAAAAGTGGAAATGAGCTTGATAAAAGAAATTAAGATAGGATGTTAGCAAAATATCTCATGAATTAACAATCTTGAAAGTTTCCTACTGATAAATAGCTTAGTTCAGATGAGAACTTTGTCCTGTCTATGACAAGACTGCATACAGAAGAGTGGTCATCAGAATACCTTCTTAATAGAGTCTGAGTTTTCAAAGAAAATACACTAAGTCTTGGTCATAGAACATTGTTACCTAAAGCTCTTTGGACAAAAATCTTTTTTCTTTAATGAGAGTATATAAACAAGAATGATTATGCCCTGATAAGTCACTCAAGGGACGGATCAGATAGTAACACCGTGCAAAGATATTTTGACTTTTCAACAATAGGTAGGATTGTCCAGAGAGCAGTCTAATCAATTATATGATGTGACCAAGCTGACAGGTTAAGAAGGGAATGTATCATTTATGAGGAATCAACCTTGGGAAAGTTCTTTAAGCTCCATTTGTTTCTGACTGTAGGCACAAATGAACAAATGGACTGCGGCATGACCGTGTCAGCTTGCAGGGTCTCAGCCATTTCTCTTCTCTCTGTGTTCACCACAGCCAAATGGGCTGTTGGGTGGTCAGAATTTGTCAGGAAGACAGACAGCCACTGGGAACTAGTGCTGATCAGTCCTCTGGGCTGTGATCCAAAGCTTCGCTTCGTGTGTGGATGGGTGTTCCTCGTCACAGTAGCTAACACAGTGCCAATAGGTTCTTTTTAAAATGTTTTAATTTTTACATTGCGATCAGGGCCCAGCAGGATGGCTCAGTGGTCTAAAGCGCCTGCTTAGGAAAGCTTAGGCGGCTGCAGGGACCGCGGTTCGATCCCCGGCACCACATGCTGCGCCAGCCCTGTTTCAGAACAAAAGAAAAATAAAATAAAATAAAATAAAAATTCTTTAAAAAAATTATTACATTGAGATGGATTGAGAACAGTTAAAAGTTAGTAACATATTTTGGTATCTTGAGAAGACCATTTATGTGCAGATAATTGTGGGACTGCTCTCCTATCAAGCAGAAGTGGTGACTGGGCTACCGGCAACTTTCAAATGAAATCTATAGACAGCGAAGACACTATTTGATTAAAGACAACCCATTGGCATCTAGAAGTATCGACTGAAAATAAAGATTGAAACAAGAAAACACAGATAAAATGACTTAATGATATCATTTATATCTACCATCTACATAGATTTTGATTTTTCTCTGCTTTACTATTTTCAGTTATGACCTTCATTTTTCATTTGGTGTTCTTAGTGAGAAAAAAAGCTGCCAAGAACATAGGTGTTTTAAACCATGTAAAAATACAAAAAACTGTTAAGTAGCAATGTTTCTTTCTCTGTTTTTTGTTTGTTTATTTGTTTTGTTTTTTTTTCCCTGAGGAATAAAAGTATAAATTTAGAATTAGCCAGCTGGACTCAGTTTAGATGATCCCAATTTTGTTGGCAATATCCAGTACATCATAATCAGGAGCCAGTTGAACATATGCCTTCTCTGCATCTGATTAAGGTATTGACCTTGGCAACACTGATGTCATAGAGCTTCTTTACAGCTTGCTTGATTTGATGTTTATTGGTTTTGACACCCGCAATGAACATGAATGTATCCTTGTCCTCCATCTTTTTCATGGCTGACTCTTTGGTCAGGGGGAGCTTGATGATGACATAGTGGAAAATGGGGGTCCTTTTATGAGGGTATTTGGGCTGCCTCCATAGCCACAGTGTCTTGGGGTGGCGGAAGGTGGGTGAGGCTCATATCTTCTTCTGTTTGTAGCTGTGGATGCAGTTCAGCATGGCCTTCTTGGCCTTCAAAGCTTTTGGTTTGGCTTCAGCCTTGGGAGGGGCAGGGGCTTCCTTCTTTGCCTTCGGCACCATCGTGGTAAAAAGGCTCTCTTCAATGACAGTATTTCTATTGTCAAGACAGGCACATCTTCCTTTGAAAACTCATAAGGAATTCCAAATTGACGAGAAAAAGTAAAATACTGGGCACTTTAAAACACCAAACTATGGACTTGCATCGTAAATTGTCTTACATGATAATATGTATGACATGATTTTTAACATGCTCCATACCACGAATTGCTCATATATAATGATAACACTTTATATAGAGAAGTATTATAGTGTACCACTTCATTTTGATATGTCCCATACTTGAAATAACATTATATATATACATACATATATATATATATATATATATATATATATATATATATATATATATATATATAATCTGGCTCAGCCTGCCCTGCGGGTGGGGCTCGTGCAGCATGCAGAGCTGGGGATTGACCCTCGGTCCCTGAGGCTGCCTAAGCTTGTCTAAGCAGGTGCTTTAGACTGCTGAGCCATCTCACTGGCCCTAATTCTAGCTTTAGATTCTATTTATTAGTTGCTTCATCTTTGATTAAGTCACTTAATTTCTCTTAAGTTTGCTTTCATGTCTGTAGAAGAGAGTGTGAGGTTAGATAGAATTGTTTTTAATCCTACTTGTGAGTTAAAAATAATGTAAAATACTATTGGCCAGGCTTTGTACAAATCAAATAAAAACCTCTGATTGTAGGGTCTCAAAGTTGATGTTTTCATAGAACTGCAGCTGATTTAAACACTCTGCAGTAGCAAGCTGTAGAGAGACGCTCTAATCATGGCATACAGGTGCTGAGCCTCTGTAAAACCATCTGTGAAAAGTTCAGTAACTTTTAATCATGAAAAATGTTTTAATCCTTTATATTTATAAAATAAAGTCTGTTGTTTTAAGATATCAAACTTTTGAAATTACCCATCATGCAATATCTATACTACTCAAATAATATCATATAAACTCTATACTTTGAATTATCTAGCTTCTGGAAATTGGAACGGTGTGAATAAACCAAACATTTACTTTCTGTAAGAATAAGCCCATCAAGTATGACGAACAGGCGAGAACAGAGGGAAAGGGAAGACATCCTTCTAGAAGTGTGACGCTTGCGCTGCTTTTCCTTCCATCCCCTTTCCTCCCCTGAATTTCCCTTACCTCTTGTAATTCTCCATTTCTTTCAAGGAACGCACGTCTCTTTGGTGGTGTAAGAGTGAAAAAAGACAACTCCCAGACACGCATAGCTGGAAACGCACATTTCCCTTTGTTTTTTTTCTGTTCATAAACCTCAGAAATATGTCTTCTAAAAGTTTAATATCAAAGCAAGTATTTTTAATTAAAACTTTGTCCCCTCTGTACTGTGACTACTCCACCAGACCAAGGACTGCCACATCATTTTTCTCCTCATTATCACCTCGTTAATATTCCAGAACATGCCTCAGAGGCAGGGGGTTGAGACATGCAGCTTAACAAGGTGATAATGAGGAGAAAATGTCTCCAGCCTATTTGGGACACAACCCATGCCACGTAGGATGATGGCAGGAGTTTGGACTGGTGCAGAACTCATTTTAGGCACTAAACTGTTCTCCTCAGAATGGGTTTGGCTATTTTAAGGCAAATCGTGTTTACTTCTCATTGCCAGTGGAAAGCCAAGATTAAAACAAAAATGTAGAGTTGGATCTAAGGCTCTGCGGTAAAGACTGAAACAGCTTTTCACTATTCTTTCATCTCTTTTCTCTTGGCACTAGGAAACTTGATCCATAGTTAGTCGCTGCTGCCAAGCTGAAAGAAGGTATTACTGAGTCTTCCATAAATCTACAGGTATCGTGTGATTATACTCTGGTGAATGATATTTATTTATTTTAATTCATTTATTTTCGCTGTGCTAAGGATCAACCCCAGGGCTTCACACATGCTAGCCAAGAGCTCTAAAACTGAGCTACCTTCCCAACTCAGTACAATACTATTGAAATGGAAATATTAAAGGCACAGCTGCTAAGTGACTTAAGTAGAGGGTTTGTCTTCAACTATTTTCCCCTTTAGGCTGCCTGGAAAGTAGATATGGTAACCAGAGCTTTGGGAAACATCTTGAGTTACGAAGTGGCAAAGTCAAAGATAAAAGGAACCTGGATTCTCATTACTGTTGTGCCAGCCAGCGCAGTCTCTCTCAAGAATATTTTTTTTAAGGTGCAAAAACTTCTTAGCCTGAGGAGGTCCCAGTTGTTGATTCTTTCGAGTGTTAAACATGCATTTTGATTTTTGTCCATGGACCCTTTGCCTACCCACATGTCTTCAAGATTACGGAACACTGGATTATGTACACAACTGTTTTCTCTTAGTTCAGTGAGAACAAGTTTGCTTTTACGAATAATGATTAGAAAAATTAACATGTCTACAGCCTGTGCTCCATATAACGGGACTACAAGGACAACAATATGCATTGTATCAAATAGTGGAAATGTACTACTAAAGCGTTTTGAAACTGTTACATTGTTATTTCTTATTAAATGCAATACAAAATAAAATAACGATTTTTTTTTTTAATTTAAAAGAGAAAATACTTTAAGTTAGTAGTCTTTGTTGGTGGTGTCATTGGTACATGAGTCGGATCTAATCCTACTATAGATGCTAAAAGGATGACTCTGTTTCCCTGATCATGTATTTAAACTGAATCAAATTTGCAGGTCTTTTCCCCCTCCATTCTCAGCCATCACCCAAGCCGGAAGCCTAGAACAGTGGTATCCTGGTGCCAGCTCATAGTAGGTCATATAACCAATTAACTATGTAATATTTAAAATTTTGCCAGACAGTTGTTAAACATAAACATAAAAATAACTGCCAAAATTTAAACTATATAAAATTACAAGGTAACAAGTTGTAGTAACAAAGGATTAAATATGTACAATTACTATTTCCTAACTGTGCTTTTTTCTGTCCTTAAATTTATTTTTTATATATATTAGAAACACGGTAATGGGATGTTTCTGAGTATTTTTTAATTGTTTAATAACAAGACATGGGTACTTATACTGTGAAGATGTTTTCACCATGAAATTCAGCAAATATAATTAAGTAGGGTTTGCTGTTTGCTTGGTTGGTTATCTAGGCGTAAGAATGTAGTAGAAAAAACGTTTTTCTTGTTTATGTATTTTAGGGAAGGGTCTACAGGGGGTTCGGCATCTCACTACTAGATCAGACTTGTGATCCGCCTGTATACAGCCTCCTAAGAGCTGGGATTATAGGCATGCACCACCATGCCCAGCCTCAGTGGTCATCTCAGTGAGATCTGGGGGCAGGGCCAGCATGGCGGGCCCAGGGATTGAACCTTGGCCCTAGCATCTGCTTGCAGGTGTTTTAATCCACTGAGCTATTTGGCCAGCCCCCCAAATTGTTCATGATTCAAGTTTATTGTGTCATATCTAGGGCAGATGCTAAGCCAAAACAGTTTTAAATATAATGAATATTACTTATAGCAAAAAGGCGAGAAATAGTTTATCAGTGGCCCATCTGTCAGAGTTAGTGAAAATAATTTTATGAAGTGTATTTGTCTTCCCATTGGATACCCACAATCTAAAGGAGGAGAAGCTTAAATTGGCTACTGGCTTTGTGGAATTGCGTCCATGGTCTTCTAGTTTCAAGGCAGCAACCTCAGGGCAGGAAGGCAAAGCAGAGGAAAAATGTTTGATTCATCAGGAAACAGAAGGAAGGGGCAGAGAGCAGAGACAGCACCCCAGGTCACGCCTTCATGAGCCATGCAAGCGTACCCCGAAGCATGCCCCACCAACTGCCATGCTCTTTCCTAAGCCAAAGAAGTCGAACACCACCTGAAAGGAAGAGCAGGTCACAATCCAACTGCATTTGCTAATCTGAGGGAGCGGATCGCCCACAGGCGTAGCAGTTCCACAAAAGTCAGTGAGCTCATTCTATGAGAATCAACTGGTCGTGAAGTTGACATTTTGAAATGGCACATTAGTGTTATATATAAATTCCATACTATACCTACTTTATATCGGTATTATTTTTAGTTAACTTGTGTAATGAGATTCATACACCAGCAATATTTTTTTTTTTTTTCCAGAGACACAGTTGTTCAAAACTTTACCAGCACGAGGCTGGTGAGATAGCCCAGCAGACGAAGGGGCCTGTTGAGGCCAGCGCAGGGACCAGGGTTTAGTCGCCAGCACCACATGCCATGCTGGTCCTGCCCTTGGGCACACTGAGCTGGTCACCAAGGCTGTGCTGCGGTCACCAGCACTGGGGAGGCGAAGAACAGGAGGATCACCAGGAGTCTGAGCTGTGTAGTGAGGCCCTGGACTAAATACACTAAAAAATAAAATTAAAAATTAAAAAAAAAAAACTTTACTAGGACAGTACTGAGACTATCTACTACTTCTCTATTTTCCTCACCTAACACGTTTAATGGACTATTAAGTCTTTTAAGTTTTAATTCAGAAATGTTACTTGAATTATATTTTTCTAGCTACTGCATCACTCATCCAGTAGGTTTGATTCCCGTTGTCCCCCCGGTTGCTTCTCCTTTTGCTTCTACCTCCGCCATCCCCTTCATCTTCCTCCTGTCATCATGAGGGTCCTTTAAAAGCATAAATGTGTTTCCTCCACTTCCATGCTCGAAGATACTCTAGTTCCTGGTCCTCTAAGTAGGGGGTCCCCAATCGCTGGCCAGTGCTGGCCCATGGCATGACTAGCAGCAGGCAAACGACTAAAGCTTTGTCTATAAATCTTCACGTATAAAGACTCTAGCTATCACTTGTATGACTTCCCAAGCTTCACCTCTCTTCAGATCAGCTGTGGCCTCAGCTTGTCATAAGAACTTAGATTGTACATTAAGCCATGCGCTGGAGGAATCTAGGTTGTGCTCCTTTGAATCAGCCTGAAAATAACTCCAATCCCTCACCCTTGATTGGAAAATATTCTCTTTCACAAAATCAGTTCCTGTACCAAAATTGTTGGGGTCCACTGGCCTGAAGGATAATGTCTCATCTGCTGTGAAGCTGCAGCTCTTGGCACAGAGTTGAGTCATTCTGAAATTCTGATGTCAATTTTAGGGGATGGAGAAACTGCCATGGAGATAATAAACCCCTGTATCTCAGTGTGTCTGTGAGGGTTTTCCACAGAAGAACAGCATATGAGTCAGTGGACTGAGTGGAGACGATTGGCCCTCAATGTGGCCAGACACCATCCAATCAGCCGTGGGCCCAGAACAAACAAAAAGTAGAGAAAACCACTTCCCTTTTCTCTCATGAAGTGGAGACACACTGTCCTACTTCTGCCCTTGAACACAACCTCCTACACCTTGCCCTCAGGACTACAGATCTTACAGAAGTTCTATCTCTTCCCTCCTCGTTTCTCAGGCTTCTAGCTTCAGACAGAGAATCATTCCATTAGCTCTCCTGGTTCTGAGACTTTTCAGACTTGAAACCAAGCTCCTTGCAACTCTTGGCCTCCAGCTTGCAGATAGTCTGTGCTGGGACCTCTCAGACTGCATAATAACATGACCCAATCCTTTTAATTCCCGCTCTGTTCTCATGATAGATAGATGATAGATAGATAGATAGATAGATAGATAGATAGATAGATAGATAGATAGATGATAGATGATTGATAGATAGATAGATGATAGGTAGATGATTGATTGATAGATAGATAGATGATAGGTAGATAGATAGATAGATAAGATAGATGATAGATAGATAGATAGATAGATAGATAGATAGATAAATGATGGACTACAGACAGACAGACAGATTTTGTTTGTCTCTGAAAAACATGATGAATACACGCCTCCCTGCCATTCTCTTTGTTCCACCAGCAGAGAGGTGGCCGCTTCCGGATGAGACACTCCCCCTGGAGAGGGATGTAGCTGTAAGCCTTCAGTAGTTAACATTGTCAACATCTGGGGAAATGGCCATGCCCTGTAAGGAAGCAGAGTCTGGAGAGGCGTGCCACAGCACGAACCACAGAGAGCTACAGGGAGACTGAGGAAGCCATAGATGTCTGCAGACTCCACCCTCTTCTGAGTACTCCATCCCCTAGCCAATTGGGGATAGCATGTTATCAGATAAGTTTTCGAAGATCTAGAACAAAGACTCCTTTCCAGAGTCATACAACAAGAATCTGGAAAAGATCTTAGACCATCTTACAGAATTTTCCACATTCTATGACAACTTTAGAGCAGTAGAACTAGTCATACATACCTGAGGTCTCTAGCAGCAATATTATCACCTAATAATACTGACATGCACTGAATATGTTAGTAAAACATACTGGTGAGTCTTCAAGCAAAAACCTGCATGAAGAACTCCAGGTGATACAATGGACAGCAATAAAAGGATTGTCTGAGTCAGTTAACAGGGAGATTTGTACAGGCTCAAATCTTTTTCATAAAGCTTATTGAGACATAGTACATTGAAATAAAGTATACAACTTAATGATTTTAGTACTTTCACGGAGCCAACTATCCAGTAAAAATATAATTTTATGATAGTTTCATCCCACAAAAGAAACCCTATGCTAACCAGCACTTTTCATTTTATGTAGACATAGACAACTACTAATAATAAAATATAGAAGACTCTCACAGTTCTGCATATAGGCACCTTTGACTAGCCTCTATGACTTACAATAGTGTACAAGTTCATCTATCTTGAATTAGGTATAAGTAATTCATCTCTTCTATTATATAACAAAGTTCCATGTAAAAGATATACTATGATTTATCCATTCATAATTTGATAGACATTTGGATCATTTCCATTTTTTGTCTATAATGAGTAACACTTCTATAAATAGTCACATACACGTTCTTCCATAACAGATATTTTTATCTCTTGGTTATATAGACAGAAATGGAATTGTTGGGTCATCTAATTATATTATACTTCATATTTGAAAACAATGAAACAGTCTCTAATGTGTCCTTAAAATTTTACATCACTACCCTGAACGTATGAAGGTAAAAATTTCTCTACTTGCTTGTCAACATTTATTTTTACTTTCATTTTGATTCTATCCATCTTTGTTAGTTCAATGTAATATCTTATCATGGGTTTCGATTACCTTTTCCTAATGGCCAATGACATTAAGCATTTATTCATGTTCTGTATGAACCATCTATATATTTTCTAGAGAGAAATATATATTCAGACTCTTCGCACTTTTATATTTCACATGTCTTTATTACTGAGTTGCAAAGATTCTTTAACTTACCAGAAATGTATTTGAAATTATTTTTGTTCTATTCTGTGGGGTGCCTTTTTACTAATAGAATACTATTAGAACTGAAAAAGCTTTCATTTATTATTATTAATTATTATTATTATTATTATTATCATCATTATTGTCTTTTTGAGATAGGTTTTGCTGTGCAGTTCAGACTGGCCTTGAACTCATTCTGTAGGCCAGTCTAGCCTCTAACTCATAACTTTCCTCCTGCTCCTGCTTCCTGAGTGGTAAAAATACAGGCAAGTGCTACCATGCCCTGCCAAAAGTTTTTCATTTTAATCAAATTCACTTATTTTATTTTTAAAATTTTGTTCCATATTCTTTTGATGTTATGCCTAAAAAGATAAATAAATAAACTATTACTGAACTCAAGGACAAAACGATTTACTCCTGTATTTTCTTCTAAGAGTTACATAGTTTTTACTCTTACATTGATCTGTAATTCATTTTGTTACTTTTATTTTAATTTGGTACAGGGTCTCACTATGCAGCTCAGACTGGTAATAATCTTCCTGTCTCAAGTGTTCCCAGCACTAGGATTGCAAGCACGTGCCACCCTACTAAGTTTTGGTGGCTGGCACAGCATGCAGTACCAGGGATTGAACCTGGGTCTCTGAGCTTGCCAGGCAGGTGCTTAGACTGCCAAGCTATCTCCCTAGTCCTTAAGTTACCTTTTTTGTCTGTTGTAGTGAAAAGCCTAATTTCATTTTTTACGTATAGATATCCAAATCTCTCATATCATTTGTTGAGAACATTACAACCCTTATTAAATTATTTGGACAACCTTTCAGAAGAGCAGTTGATTAAATACTGAGTTTGTTTTGAGGTCTCAATTCTTGCTCATTAATTTCTCTAGTCTTGTACCACGTTTACCCTTTCTTTTATTATTGTGCTTTTTATATTAAGTACAGAAATTGGGAATTGAGTCCTCTAATTTGGTCTGCCTTTTCACAATTGTTTTTACTATTTTGAGTTCCTTGCAGTACCTATGGATTTTAACAACATACTGTGAATTTATGCAAAATAAATCCACCTCAATTTTGGTGAGTAGCATGAACCTACAGATCAATTAATGATATATTTTCTTCTTAACATTATTCAAACTTCTGATCATGAACATGAGTTCTCTCCATTGATTTAGTTTTCCTTTAATTTCTTTAGCAATGTTTTATAGTTTTGTGTAAAAGTCCCCAACTTTAAAAAATTTTCCTAAACATTTTATTTTTAAGACAATTATAAATAGAATTGTTTTGCAAAATTATTTTTGCAGTTTTCAAAATCAGTACTGTATAGAAATACAGTTTGCTTTTGTATATGGATATTGCATCCTACGACCTTGCTATATTTTTTATTGGTTTCTCATCAGATTTCTTAAGGTTTTATAGGAATTCATATCATCTGAGAACAAAGATAGCTTTGCTTCTTCATAACTAAGAATTACTTATATTATATTTTGTTTTATGTCTAATTTTTCTAGCTAAAATTCTAGTAAAAGAGGAATAGAATTAGTGACAACAGAGATACTGGCTTTGTCCTTTATCTTATAAGAAATATTTAGTTTTCCACCATTACTTATGATACAAATGTGACTATCTGTTCAGTTTTTCTTAGTTGATATTTCTGTTTCTTAATTTTTAATTTCTTTTTAAACAGATTACTTTAACCTGTCCTCCCTCCGACCAGGGACTGAACTCAGGACCTTGTACTTGGCAGGCAGGCACTTGTGCCCCTGAGCTATCTTCCTAACCCCATCTTAAACTTTATTTATTTAATTATTTATGGATGG